>JAXRKP010000334.1:185000-200000 GCA_037039925.1 Doris montereyensis | reverse complement strand
CACACACTCAGCTTGATACAACAAGTTGCTGATAGATAGGGTTTATGGCGCTGATGTTATGAAAGGTGCGAATATAATTGTAGGTGTATTTGAAGCAAAAATCATACAATAGCATGTCCCTTTATTAAGTTTGTAATATAATATTATGTGTATTCCATCATTTGATACCTCTTGTTCAGTGACTGGCAAGAATGTAAAGGGTGCGTCAGAATAAAGGAGGAAGTCTTCAGTACCGGTATCTTTAGAAATGCATTCCCATGTAATGCTTAAAATTCTGATAGTCTCCATCACTACAATCGCAGACTGCTTGTGTTTTCTGAACTGCAACTATCTTATGTTTCTGGACCACAACCTTGAGTCAATGACGAGTTTTAGTTTAAAAGTTAAGTCCCTTGAATAAAGAATGCCGATTTCGTTTGAAAATTTAATCCTTTGATCAGCCAGACATCTGTTTTGTATTCATTCGAGAGTAGATTCACTAATCGGCTACGACTGTATCTACACTGAATACTAATCACCAACGTCTATGACAGAAAGAGGAAAAGGATGTGGGTACAAAATTTTAGCCAGCAGTTGACAGTACATAACAGTAAAAAAGCGGATTTACTGTGTCTATTGTAACCGTACTGTATATATGCTCATAGCAGTAAAGGTAAATAATTCCGTACTGGTTGTTGAGCGTCAGGTAATTAGGGGCAAAGTTTTGCCATTTTTATCAATAGGGCATGATGTCGTAGTTTGCCTTTGCTTTCCATGTTGACATTACTTGAGTGAAGTCCAAACAGACACGTACCTTCTCATTTGATGCTGGTTCGACAAGAGGACCTTGACATTTCCCCGTATTTGGAATCGAACTTGGGTATCTTGACTGGTAGTCATGCATTACACCGACCGAATTTACATTCATACATGTCTTAGAGGTATCGTTGGCAATTGACTGGTAGTCATGCATTACACCGACTGAATTTAAATTCATGCATGTCTTAGAGGTATCGTTGGCAATTGACTGGTAGTCATGTATTGCACCGACCGAATTTACATTCATGCATGTCTTAGAGGTATCGTTGGCAATTGACTGGTAGTCAATTAACCTTTACATCCACAACTAAGGTATCGTTGGCATCAATCGGGGATCTTTTTGGTAGGATATTTAATTTTGCCTGGCCTGCCCTGTAAACAGCCAAGAATCTGTAAAGTGCACAGAGTGTTGTGTTCCGCACACGGGACCTCATTTTTATCGTCCGTCTCCGATGGGACTAGGTGTCGATCCACCTACCTGGATCGGGGGGGGGGAGGGGGAGTAAATTTTGCTTGAAAAAAAACTCGACAACATTTTTTCAATCGTTGGTGGAGCTTGAACCCACTACCTTTTGGTTGGGAAGCCGACACTTTGCCTCTGAACTACTGAGTCCTCCCCCCCCTCACGTAGAGAAGGAGGAGAAGGCGGGGGGAGGAGGCAACTTTGGGTAAAAGAGGAAAGTGTTTAGAGGGTTTGAATCTGAATAAAACAATTTCTTTATCTTCAAAGATATATTTGTGTATCTGATACAAAAATGCCCGGATGATGAGAAACCTCGGATTCAGCATTTCAATTGTCTGATTTTCGAAAAATTCAAAAGCCCCATGTACAAGTTTCATGTTAATTAATAACCTATTGGTAATTCAGAGCGGGTGTCTGAAAGAAGGTGAACAGTTCTCTCAAAACCTGACGATATCCCCGATGATTGAACAAACGGATAGACAATTCACCACGGTTGAGGGCCAACAAATTCCGCGTGACACGTGATACCCAGACCTATATTTGTTACACGGATCTCTCACAGAGTGCAGGGAACCGATCTACGAAATTTCTCTCAAACTGGTTGGTAATAATGCGGACTGGATGATTGATTTCTGTATTCAATATATCCCTTAAGGTTTCCATTGTTTTATGGATGTATTGTATTGTATGACATCATCTCACAGGCATACATAAATATCATGATATTATGATACCACAATCGCACTGATTTTTTCCCCATTGTTATGAATATTATGCGCAACATTATAATATCGTCCTGCATGACATAACACAAATCGGTCAGCTCACTATTTCCTATCATTATTGGCAGTACAGGTAGTCTTGGCAGTCTCCGTGCCTTGGAGTCAAGGGCTGCAGTGACAACGGAACAATGCACTCAGCACAACAGGAACCAGCTTTCGACAATACGCTGTGTACTATCATATATAATCCCAGAAGGTGGCGCGATAATGCCGAAACGTGAGGATATTAATTCATGTCAGTAATTGTAAGCAGCTGGTTCAGAATATGGCTGACAGATACACTAGGATGGATCACGAGTAAATTGGAAACTCGTTGCAACATGGCACGTGGCTTAGATTGTAGTATCAACCTTACCCTACACTGGCTGTTTCACAAGCGATTGTATTCATACGCCTTTTTTATTTAGGTTAGAGTCATCAATGAGTAGAAAACTTTTACGTTTTCCAGTGCAGCCTCCAGCAGTGCGTCCCGATTTATGGTTGTCAAGAGTTAAAGATGAGGTTTGCAACGTGGTTTGCGAGTTATTCCTGTTTGTTTTCTTCAATCCTAAAATTCAAATTCACAAATAGTTATTACAGTTTTATGAGTTTATTTTTGGTTGTCGTGTTGTTGTTTTTTTTGTTTAGTTGTTGTTGTTTATTTTAGCTAAGCACGTTCAATAAGAATATCGATAAGAATATCGATACTGGCAACAATCCGACAATGCCGTATCCTTCATAAGAGAATAAAGAAACTGTGATCTAAATTATCCGCTACTATAAAAGCTAACTAACTAAATTTACATAAAATATTGAATGAATAAAGAAATAAAAGGCAATGGCCAACCGAAAAAAACCCAAACGAGACAATGATAAACAAAGGAGCAAGTACACATGATCCATACACCAAACCATTGCATTGAAATGGAAATATGACATAATTTGTTTTTGTCTCCATTCGTAATGATTCTTTAATTGATTTGAGTAATCCAACACATTCTTTTGCCCCAACGTAAATATCCAAATAGATTTTCTAAAACGAGATCCGGAAGTCAAGCAAGTTTGTTATCTTAATCTTCGATGATATGAATCATGTTCTTCCTAAACATCTCGGCACGATCGTCTGCCGTCTGCAATGGTTTACCAGACATCTTACTATCGTTAGATTTTATAATATGTCTTATCGGTTTTATACGTTGATGGGAATATTTAGCAAGGTCGAACTACATCAACATCGAATTAGAATACCATAAGATTTTTAAAAGGAGTAAAAATCAAGTGCACATTTCCGCGTTGATGTACAATCATTAGCGTTGCTATTGCATGCATAATTATGTTTATTACACTTTCCGGTTTTGTCCAGATGCTTATCACACACTAAACAAACCAAAAACAAAAAAACAACGACAATAACAACAACAAAGTAAGAACATCTCCCCTTTCCCTTCTCCCCTCGCTTCTCTCTTATGTCTTTCTCACTCCTTCTTCACAGGAAAACTTCAATTTTACATGAACAAAGATAGAAGTAGAGATAAAAAAAACCACGTAAAAGCTTTTTGTAATTTACAAATTTGTACGTGTGCGCAAATCTGAAACTTTCATCCCCGTTACCATAATCATAAACAGGAGAAAGTCTAAAAATATATTCATTTGTTTGCAAAACTGATGCTTGGGTTTATTAAGCAATAACGCTTGTAAGAGATCATTTTTATCTTACCTTGAAAGGAAAATGGCATAATTTAAGAATTAAGATATCATTCGTACAGAGAGAAGATAATAACCAACCTAACCAGACAACTTATCAAGAGATAACAGCGTAAAGTGAAGGTCTATATTGTGGGTCTAAGTACTTGAACAACACATTCAACAGTAAAAATAAACTTATAAACAAAACAGGGCAAAACGTAAGACAAAATTTCTTATAACAACACAAACAAAATACCGCCCAAGCCCCCACGAAAAAAAAGACAATAAAAACACCCCTTCCCTTTCTTCCAAATAAAAGCAAACCCAAACCGGAAGCAAAAGCAAAACAGACCAACAAAAATAACTTTTCCCTCACACGCACACAGACAAAATAAAAACAAAAGTCAAGAAAAGCAGCAAACATTGATGACGATAGTGATGATTAGGCGTCGTCCATCCACCTTTAGTCTCTACAGATGTGGATTATCCCAATGGTCGAATTGAATTGTTGTCAACATTAAGATATCTTATAAACAGAATTAGAATAAAAGAGCTTTAAATGCAGGCATGCGACTAACATATCTCTTACACCAGACTGAATGCTTCTCAAGCTAACTGATTTGGCGGATCGGCAGTTTCCCCCTCAATATGCCAGGGACCGGTGAGCTGAACAAACCATGTTGTCAAAGTACGCATCACCGGTACACATGCCACTTTGAGTGAGTAGCACTGTTGAATACACTGCACCAGTCATTCATCAAACGAGACGTCTTCCTCCACTTTTTCCTCCTCACTCACTCACATTGAGCAGTTGGACTATTGCCACTCTGTTGTCATTGATGCCAATCTGGCCACCTGACTCATATCATTGCCTGACATTGTTCTCCCACGTCATTGCATGCCAGTTCCTAGTCAACATTGTTACCTGACATTGATAAAAACAAACGTCAGCGTTCCATCATCCATCAAGGCTAAGACATAGAACACGACGTTGAGTTCCTACATGTTTTCTGTAAGTTTTCTTGCGTAGAAAATTCGTTGAAAAGGAAAGCCTGCACGCATGGGTCATCATACCATCCTTAAAAAACAACAACCAAACACCAGCAAAACTATCCATCCGAACCATAACAGAACAATAACAATAGATAAAAAGTAAACAAATCATGACATAAAGGATAAATCAAAACAAGCAAGCAGAATATACAAGCAAGAGCATCACGCGATTTCCATCAAGAGACGATTAAACAAAAAATAGAAATTAAGAAAAAGAAAGACATATCGTCCATTCCAACCCTACCCAAATGAGCAAAACCCAATAATCAAGCTTTCCAATGAGAACAAAAATATTGAAATTTACGTTATCGCACCTATTCACACTGCCTCCAAAAACTATGAAAACATAACAAACAACAGCCCCCCCGACACCCACCCACACGTACAAATCCCCGACAACTCTAAAACCTCAAACGGTAATATAACAATAATATAGAAAACAACAGCAGCAACGTATATTTAATATTTCCAAGAGTGTAGTATATAATTATGGTCTCACTGAAAAAAGAAGTCGGCATGCGTCACACAGAAACTAGAGTCACCTTAACACCAATTTCATTTACGAGTTAAGTATAATACTAATCTTCTTTGAACAATTCGTTCAGCACACTGTATCATGTGTCTCTTTCATCCTTGGTCTCCGTGCCTCATGTGCACCTGTAACAAAACCTCACCGGCCACACCACGCCAACAGTATGAAAGCATCCATCACTCGAGATAAGGAGACGCACCTTTATCAATACGGCTGTCAAAACTCATCTCATTAGTACTACTAGCACTCACTTTGGAACAGATACACAGCAGCATGTCGTGGATGGGCTAAACTTAAATTTGTATGTTAACTTGTTCGTTTTTTCACGACCACCATTTGCGGTAATCATGGCACTTTACTTGAGAATTTTACCTGACCAGCATGTAAACTACCAAGGGGTCAGTGAGATACACAAGGCGAGAACATGATACGGTTCGAGACCTGCCACCTTTCCATCCCTCCTCGACGCTGATTCCTCCCTGGATGTAAACGGAACCTTTCCAGTGTGACGAGTACCGTACCGGATTTGCATAACTTCGCCGCGCCGAAGGTGGATCCACTTCAGCCATCACCCCACTAGCACTCATCGCATTAGTCTTCATACATCCGCACAGAAATAAAACCACATTGCCTGATTTTGAATCCGTGCCGGGGAGGGGGGGTACATGATCCTTGGTGCACCAAAGGTGAACACCGGTGTAAAATAATTATTCAGCAACAGTTCTATTGTGTGCGACGTGGTGCTAACGTACGGTGCTTAACTGTGTGCCCCAATGGGTACTAGCCAGTTTCATTAATGGGACTATTTATTTTTATCAATCAATTCCTTCACATGGGTCTTGAGTGCGAGCTTCGGGTCAAGGTGGGTAGGCTTTTCATCATTTAAAAATAATAAGATTCCAACCGCGGTACCTTCCAATGCCGTCTATTTATAAAGCATAAAAAAACAAAAACGACAACAACAATAACAATGATATACGTATAAGGTAAAAACAACGACATCGACAGAAGCTCCTAGTGTGTTTTAACATTATTATCTCTTTGCTATATAATTTGCGTATAATGTGATACTGATATACCTCACGTTTTGGCAGAGGTTGAACCTAGTCCAATGATGAGCATACGCTAAAATCTTGCCTAGACACCCTGGATGAGTTACTCTTTGGGTCTAATTTTACCCGTATCAAAATAAACAGACACCACATCAAACAACCGTTATTAAAAACCTCACCGACATTGCTAAAAGGAGATTGAGCAATGTATACAAATAACACGTTGGCAATTCAAGTTTCCACACTACACTGTAACGCGCTCTAGACATTTCCTTATTATATTTGCGCTAAGTTATTGACTGCATATCGTTTTGACAGGGAGTTGACATACAATATGTATATATTTATAATCATTTACACGATATTGTTTATTGTTTTTATTGAGGCCTAATAGAATATATTGATAAGAACATGTACTGTGAGTGTGAATGTGTTGCAGACTTCGTATTCTGGCATTAACAATGGAAATTGGTCTTTTCAATGCCAAAATTAGTGGGATCTAACTCGTCCTTATCATCAAGCAATATCTCTCCTTTACCTTTCATTGTCTCGCGGGAAATGCCAACTGACGGATAACATACCCATGCTTCCCATTCACTCAGAGCTATTAATCTACTAGACTTTAAGCTGACATCCATTCTGTAAACGTTACGAATCTAAGAAGATACCGTGTTTATATGTATGGCCGCTGAAACAAGGATGCCGTTATAAGTCACTATTATTTGTGGGTGTGACTGGCATTCAGAGAGCTTCACACCAGTGTTTTATGTTAACAGTGAAGGTGATGAAACAAACGATAAAAGGCATTCTCTTAACGATAGCGATTCAACTGTTCTTATTGCAAAACTGACTTTTCACATCTGCGACATTTAAAAGCGCACAAGTGCGCCCCACATTGGGCATGCACTGGAGCAACTTTGAGAATAAATCAACCACCTTGATGAAAACCCTTTAAAAGGTATCACCGTAAAGGACACGAAAAACAAACCTTCAATTCGAAAGAGCGCTGTCTGTGGTGGAAATCTGATTAAACATCGGCAATGCCAGAAGTGGGTAGACGTGACAGGAAGAAAAAATAGCAAGAAGGAGCCAAGAAGCAGCAGGTGTAGAGAGACGTCACAACTGCCTTCATTAAGGATAACGCATTGTGAGCATGTTTGTCGTTGAAGTCTGGGTGGTATTTATTATTCTCAGGAGGTGGACGTGTGGGATAAATCTAGATTCTTGTTTTATCTGTTGTAATCGTTTGTCCTCAGCTGCATGTTAAAGAAACCATGTTGAAAGTTCGTTTATGTATATTGCAACAAAGAAAAGAAGAAAAGGACCAAACTGTAAGCAAAGGAACATTTGAAGAAAAAGGTAATACAACAAAGAATAAGCATTATTCTAAATGTCTAGGTATCTGTCATCCTTTTCAGTAAACTCAATAATACAAACAAATTATGCCTTCCACCCATCTTGTGAATTAACAATAATATACCAACCACACGGATACACCCTTCTCCGCCCTAATCCATGACCTCTACCAAATTGGCAGCCAAGATTGAAACAATCCTGCTCGTCTACAAAGATGCCAACAACAACAAAAATGACGACAAACGAAGAAAGAAAATAGTTATAGGCCCAAACAAAAACACATGTATCTAACAAATAGGTAAGAAAATCCCAAACTCTCCATTTCTAATAGATCTACATAAGCTCCATGTCTCGAAGCATTGGTGGGTTAGGAATTTTGAATCCTTTACATTTTAAAAATGGGCTTTTATAATTACCAGGGTGATATCGTTAGTGTAGATTGAAGACAGTACATGTACTATAAAATGCGGTCTGATCGTCCTGTTATAATAATAATAATAATAATAATAATAATAATAATAATAATAATAATAATAATAATAATATATACTTATACTTAAGTCGCCTTTCTTAAAAGAGCTCAAAGCGCCTCACAAAAGCATACAATACAACATAAATAAGATATAAAGGTCATAGAACATGAGTCAAAATGTATCATATGATTATCCTAAAATAGAAAGGCTTAAGAGTCCACTCAAAAGATTCAAAAGATACAACAATCTTAAAACATACACAGAGTATAACATGATCACGAAACCTAAAAAGATACATTGTAAATAATACATTATGCTTAAAAGATAGATACAATGAATTAGTAAAATAGTCAATGAATAGAACATTCTTACAAGAGACACGAGATATATAATGCGCATAGACATAATCAAAAGATTCATTATAAATATAAGCTATCCTAACAAAAACAACGATCATTAACGGCTTAAAAAGACGGGTAAGCATTATATGCCCTATTAAAAAGGTGGGTTTTAAGAGACTTCCTAAACGATTCAAGGTATATGGAGTTCCTACAACATTCATCCAGACCATTCCCCAGGTTGAGGTACACACAAAGAAAAAGCTTTCACCAAAACAAGTCGATGTACGGGGTATACAAAGATAGTTACTATTAATAATAGTATTATTAGACCTCAAGACTCTAGGTTTAAATAGGGGTTAAAAAGCTCGTCTAGATAGGGGGAACTAGATTATTTAAACATTTATAAGTCATGCAAAGGACCTTAAAGTCAATTCTCTCAGACTGGCAACCAATGGAGGTCTTTAAGTACATTGGTAATGTGATCAGATTTCTTTTAAGAGCACAATTCTGGCTGCATAATTTTGCTTCTTTTGAAGTTTAGATAGATGTGTTTTTAGACATGCCAGACAAGAGGGAGTTGCAGTAAACCAATCTACTGGTTACAAAGGCATTTATCAAAAGTTTAGCGGTTATCCTCATCAATAAAATATCTGATTCTGCTAATATTCTGAAGATGGAACATGGATGTTTGACATATTTTATTAATTTGCTTCTCCATTGTGAGGTGAGGATCAAGAAGAAAGCCTAAATTTTAACAACAATGGAAATTTCAATATATGTGAGTTACAAATATTTACATTGCATGCATTAATAGTTTTGAGCGATGTACGCGTTCCAAAAACAATTATATGTTTTATCTCCATTTAATCTAAGTCTGTTTTCTGTCATCCAAATCTGTGGAGCATCTGTGGTGCAATCCTGAAGTGTCTGAATGGATGCTGCTGGATTGCTGGTGCTCAGGGGTATGTATAGTTGAGTGTCGTCTGCATATAGATGGTATTTGATGTTATGCCTCAATTATGTCAGCTAATGAAGTGTGTAGAGAGTAAAGAGAACTGGTCCTAGGATAGACCCTTGGGGAACACAATATTGTAGTTTTGAAGGCGATGATCTCAAAGAGTCAATCAATACCGATTGTTTTCTCTCCTGAAGGTAGGTATCGAACCATTTCAGGGCAGTCTCGATGATTTCAAATTGGTGTCGCAATCGTGATAGCAAGATTCCATGGTCGATAGTGTCAAATGTGGCGCTCAGATCTAACAAAACGAGCATGACACATGACTTGTTGTCGATCATCCTAATGATGTCATTGTGCACCCTCAAAAGCGACGTTTCCGTACTGTGGTGTTTTCTGTACGCAGATTGGAAATGTGTAATAATCATGGGGTTATGGAGAGGGCAGGAGTGATAAATTTGGTCTTGCCCATCATTTGAAGTGCCGACGTGCATCATTAACGTGGTCACCATTGGCTCACTGCAACTCTGAGTGTTTCCTGCATTTGAGACAGGACAAGCGTTAGACTAGATAGAGGCGTTGTAGCGAAACAGTAGTGTTGTGAGCTTGTAATCACGACGCCACTCTTCAAACTCCATTGCTGGCCCAGACGTTTTTTCACAACATTGTAGGTTTAGGAAATGTACTTCACTCTGCTTTCCTTACTCTCGGTTCAGGTGTGAATGAGCACCCAGCTGTAGGTAGAGAAAGATCTTGTTAAAACGTGAGTATGAATTTGAGTACGGAGTGCCCAAAGGTTTGAGAAGGAATTTGAATGAAATGGCTCGCTGGGGGATAAATGATGTACAGTCGGTGAGCTCTGCACTTGTGCAGGGATACGGACTCTAAATCCATCTTGATCTTTGTCTTAAGATCCATTACTTCTGAAGTCGGGTTGGGGAGTGGCGGGGAAGGAAGGGGGGAGGGGGGGAGCATAGGGGACGATATGTACATTTTTTTACCGAAAGAAAACAGATATCGGATCCTACGCCCATGCCACGATTGAAACGATGAAATGTGTGGCTTGCAAAGCGAATAGCTTACCTCGTATTCGGAATCACCAAGTTAACTCCCTGCAGTCATTCAAAATCAACCTTCACTGCGTGTTAGAAAGAAACGACTTTTTAAAAGCATCAATACATGTCGTTACTTTCATTCAGATGAATATTGAGTAAAATGATGTGTGAGTTTGGTATTTCACTCTGCTTTCTTCACTCAGGTGTGAATGAGTAGCCAGCTAAAGATAGAGAAAGATCTTGTCAGTGTGTTTGTACGACAGGTTGTTGTGATGTATGCTACCAAGACAGTTGAGAAAGACTTTGAACGAAATGGCCTGCTGGGAGATAGATGATGTACGTTACAGTTGATGAGCTTGCACTTGTGTGGGAAACTGACTATAAATCCATCTTTATCTTTTATATATTTTAAAAAATTAAAGATTGTAATGTATACTATTGTATTAAGTATGCCTATTATTTTAAAAAAAGATAGCTATAAGCACTTTTGGCGCCTGACTATGTTAATAGTTTATGGTCAACATATTGCTCGTTTGTTGATTGTATCGGTACACTTGATATGCCTTGGTTTCCTAGCGTGCAGCATAGGCAGTAACGTTGTTGACTATGCATTTTCGTATTTTGTGCATTTATTTTTGCAAGGGATAATAGCTAGTTTCTTCATTTTCCGGAAGGACCAATAACCGCCCAATCTCGCCAGATATGCAATCTGTAGGCAAACAATTTGTCTCATCGCCTGCCAAGCGGCTTGCTTGCCTTTTTCTGACAAGACAGCAGGAAATGGAACTCTGTAATAAGCAAAAGCAAAATTGTAGGTGATTTGGGGGCGCCGTTAATTATAATATTGATGCTTATAACAAAATCAATCAAACGAATCGAAAAACGTGTATACATGGGTTTATTTTCCATCAAATTATGTATATCTTCCTCAGAAAGAAGGTTTAATTCGATTATCCATTGAATGTCTTGAACCGAAAGGCCGCCGCCATTTTACTTTTAGCGAGTAAGACAGCATTGTGATGTGCTGGCTTGTTAGCAAGTGGCTTGCGCATCGCTTGGCCACGGAACGGAGTGCTTGCAACGTAAGCAAGCCGCTTGCCTACGGAAGGCATCTCAGCTCCATGATTTGAAGTGTAGTGTACATGACATATTTATATAACGACACAGAAACTAATTGAATACAATTCCTGCAAACCAACTTTGACTTCCACGTAAACAAGCATTATCACAACTGCTATTCTATCGCAACACAACAGAAAGGAATGTTTCCTACGCTATCTGTATATTTCAGTTTAAGTTAGTTTTGGTTTAGATAGCAAGTTTCTCACTCTGTTATTGGTAATGGTCAGGTCTTATAGACTATTATTGCTACGAGATTGTCCTTGCTCATTTTGAAATAAGACCTGTTTTTATTGTGCATTTTCTTCAGTGTTTCAAAACTCTTTGCTCAATTTATTGCCATAGCTCCGAACCAGATGTAATCATTATCATCATCATCATCATCATTATCATCATCCTCATCATTATCATCATTATCATCATTATCATCATCATCATCATCACCATCATCATCATCATCATTGACATCATCGTGTTGGCGTACTTCTATGAGACATAGCTCCCCACACTGAAACCAATTTGTTCTATCGCCTATAGACACAATAATAGACAGTCATAACGTAAAGTCTGAACCGAAAACCCCACGCTCATCCCCTGAAGACATTTAAGAGAGTCGTTGATTCGTAAAAGAATGTTCCCACAAAATGGAAACAGAACGAATGTTGTTGCTGTAGGTAGGCGAGAGATATGACTTTGGACATCTCTGACCCGTGCAATACATTTTCTTTATTGTTGTTTTTGGTTTTTTTTGTATAATGGGATCGGCGCCCATCTTGGCTCCTACTCTGTTTTGAGAAGTGTTTACAGGTGACAGAAGCCTCAGGTTTGTTTGGGTGAGTAGCTAGAGGAAGGGGCTTTCGTCAACATTTCTTTATGTCTTACCCCTATGCACCTATTCGTGAAGAATTGTTAATATCCAAGCATCTTCACGTCGAGAGTGGATACTTTCTTTGTTCTCAACGTGTTTTTTTTTTTCTGATGCACTCTCTTTTGAAACTCTCCCCACTCCTAGGATTTCATGCTCTTTCTCATTTGCAACCAGGTGTTGACACGTGGTGTGGTAGTGGAAATGAAAGGTGATGAGTGGGTGAATATGGGGATGGGGGTGGGGGGCAGAGATTGGGGTGTGAGAAGGATGCGAGTAAAAAAGGTGGGTCATGGGTGGGTTAATTTTACCATTACTCTCGGATCAACTGTCCTCTTTAACATTCCTTTGGCTAGTGATGTCTTCAATGGACATTTATCTAGCTGATTTTCTTCGATCAGGTGTTCACTAGAATGTGGCTTGCATACATTATTTAAGCACACTATTCAGGCAATACTCATTCTAATTTTTCTAACTAAGGTTGGTTGGAAGCTAATTCATCTTGCTTGCCTTGATTTAAGACCCGTTACCTTAGCTTTTTATTTATGAAGGTAATCGATTGAGGCATGATTTTCTAAATTATCTCGGACCTTAATCTATATATTCTAATTCCTATAAATATAGTGCTCCCAGTTGCCCAAAGACAATAGCTCAAGAGGAGTACAACTCAGTATTATGTAATGGCATATTCAGACAAGGTATGAGAGCCTCGCCTTGACTTGCCTGCTCAATAACTGCACGAAGAATCTAAAAAATGTAAGCACCCCAAAACCCAGCAATTCTTTCCACAATCACCCCCAAAACTATCTCTATTTATCTTTCATCTATCTAGCTATCCAGGGGACTCAGTAGTCCAAAGGTAAGCTGTCAGCCTCTCAACCAAAAAACCGTGGGTTCAAGTTTTTTTTTTCGAATAGAACCTACCTTCCCCTCCTGGTCCAGGTAGGTGGATCGATACCTAGTCCCATCGGAGAAGGACGATAAAGGAGGTCCTGTGTGCAGAGCACAAGAATTTGTGCATGTTAAAGACCCCTTGGCCGTTTACAGAGAAGTCTGGACAAAATTGAAAAAATTATAATAACGTCAAGAAAGAATTTAGATCTAGATACTATTTCAGAGACAGCTGAGCCTGAGACTGCTCAATTTAAATACATATTACGATAGAAAACATGAACTGTTGTTGCTTATCAATAACATATGATTAAATATTAGTCCTATGTTGCATTACAAAAATGATGCATTCCAGGCCTTGGAGGAGGTCTGCGCTTTCTGAATGCTTTTGTCCCTAGAGTCCAGTTACAGTTTGAATGCGAACAAATTTAATTGTACAATATTTTCCTGTAGATGTCTTATAGCATCTGAATACCGCACACGCAGTCAGCATGGTGTCGTTTGTGACCTCTTGTCACAGTCAGTATCAGTCACTGTTGCATGACGTGTTATGTTATGACATGGTGCGAGGAGGCCTACTCCACCTGCATACAGCCAAGAAGGCCGCCACACAACAAAATATGGGTGTGACGTCACGTCTATGATATCCGATTCTCGCTAACTGTTTTGTTTCAATACCAGTATTACATTTGAGCTTATGTTTCAATTGTTCTGAAAATGTTTCCTTTTTTTAAACTATGGAAACCACGAAGAACCAGAGAAGAATCTATTAGAAAGAAGAAAAAAACAACAAAGAATAAATCAAAAAACAAAAATATTGAAAAATTGCATGATGTGTTACTATTTTCTGATTGTGTTTTGCAAAGTATCAATTAAAAGACGCCCTTCCCAGCAACTAGCAATGCAAACAATCTTCTTTGAATACAGGCCTCATTCCATGGTACGTATAAAATACGTTCCGTATTACGTGCGTCCGTTTTTAATTCTGGAAAAAGTACGAGTTTTTCATTTCCAGGCGTACGTCTTTGAAACCCATCATGATCGCACTTGCTCATGCCGACGACCGTCGCCGAGTGTTCACCATAGGCCTTGCCCAAACAAACGAAACAATTGATTGCATTTTCGAAACGATCACATTTGAATGAAGTCAATATCCCAGCAGAATTAAATACTTTCCATTCGTCCACATTTTTATGACTTACGATAAATATCTGTTATTAGCTAAATTCAATGTGTATAGTGTGTTGTAACCACCGCCCCCTCTCTCTCTCTCTCTCTCTCTCTCTCTCTCTCTCTCTCTCTCTCTCTCTCTCTCTCTCTCTCTCTCTCTCTCACTCTCGGTCTCTCTCTCTCTCTCTCTCTCTCTCTCTCTCTCTCTCTCTCTCTCGGTCTCTGTCTGTCTGCCTGCCTGACTCTCTGTCTGTCTGCCTGCCCCGTGACTGCCTGCTTGTCTGTGTGTCTCCCTCTCTCTCTCTCTTGCTGTATACAACCCTCCCCCTCTCTGCCTCTCTCTCTCTCTCTCATCTCTTCTCTCTCTCTCTCTCTCTCTCAACTCTCTCCCGTCTCTCTCTCTCTCTCTCTCTGCCTCTCTGCCTGCTTA
>JAXRKP010000334.1:172500-182500 GCA_037039925.1 Doris montereyensis | reverse complement strand
CCTGAAGAAACGACACATAAAATTAAAAGCCAGTTGTTAATTTAATAGCAATGCTATTGATAACACATTTAAGAGAGTAAGAGATGACATTGTCTTTCTTTCTTTCTTTATCAGTTTCCATTCTACCTTTCGGTGTATGGTTTCAGATAACAGAGATGATCTTTCTCCAGGATGCACTGTCCTGGCATTTTCTGTTTCCTTCCAAAATGTTAAATTTCTATTCTTCAATGCCTCTTTTATATCTTCTTCCCACTTTCTCTGGAGGTCTGCCTTTTGGTCTTTTACATTGGACTTCAGCACTGTATACTGATTTAGCTATTCTATTGTCATTCATTCTGTTTACATGCCCAAACCATCTCAATTGATTTATTTCTATGTTAGTTTTTATGCCATCTGCTTTGCTTTGATCTCCTATTGTTGTGTTTGATTTAGTTTTTTTTTAGTTTTCCCTACTATTCTTCTTCGATATTTCATTTCGGCTGCCTGTGCTCTATTTTATTCTCGACTGTCTAAGGTCCAGGTTTTGCTGCCATAGAGGAGAGTAGGACAATAAACTGTATTGTATACTGCCATTTTTGGTTTTTGTTGACAATTCTTGCTTACCTACAAATGCCTTTCCTAGATGGTTATATACTGTCCAATTTAAGATTTTGTGTTTTAGCTTCCCTAGTTACTAGCATTGTTTTGGTTCATTGTTCATAATGTTGATATTCGACTGAAGGTCACTTTTCTGATTTTCCAAACAGAACTAAATCATCGGCAAATGAAAGCATTGATACATTTACTGTTTGAGCTTCCACATACATTCATTTTCTTCATGTTTGAGGATGCCTTTGCGACTTCAATCCCTAAATGTGATAAACAAGAAAGGACATAGGATACAACCCTGTCTTACTCCTATATCTACATGAAATTCTTCAGATATGTTTTCCAGCTACTCTCACTGCACATGTTGGTTTATTGTAAAAAAAAAAAATGTAATGGCTTCTATTAAATTTTGCTCTACGTTGTGCTCCCTCCTCACAGTGTCAAATGTCTTTTCTAAGTCAATAAAATACAGGTGCAAGTCAATGTTTCTCTCAATGAATTTTTCATTATTTGTCTAATTGTAAATATGTGGTCTTGTACACTTCTTCCTGGTCTAAATCCACTCTGATGCTCTTCCACTCTGATCCTCTACTCTTTTACTTAGTCTCATTTCCCAGTATTCTGGCATATACTTTTCTTGGAACACTAAGTAGTGATGTCCCTCTATAGTTTGAGCATTCCATAGTTGATCCTTTTTTTGTGTATTGGTAATACTGTGTCCTTTTTTCCAGTCGTCTGGCACCTGTTTGGACTTCCATGCTTGTTGACATATTGCATGTAGTAGTTTGTCTGCCTCTCTCCCTTGGTTTTTAATCATTTCTGGATAAACTTGATCTGCTCCTGGGGCTTTTCCTAATTTCACTTTTCTTATAGCTGTTTGAAGTTCTTCCATTGAGATATGTACATCTTCAGCTGTCTTCTCTGGATTACTTGTTACTCTTACTAATTGACCTTTATTCCTTGTTTCATACGTTCTGGAGGGATTATGTAATTGGTAAAAATGCTTTCTCCATGTTTCCATGATTTCGCTGTCATCTTTCATTATTTCTCCTTTGGCATTCTTAATTTGTCGTATTGGGCACGCTTTGGTCTTTCTCATGCTCTTTAGTGCCCCCCCCCAGAACAGCTTTTGATTTCCTTGATAGCTTTCTTGAAGTCTTTGTCCAAACTCTTCCCATTCTTCCTGTTTTGCTTTCCTTACTTCCTCTTTGGCCACAGTTCTTTTACTCACGTAATCTATCCTATCTCCTTTAACTTGTTTCCTACCACAGACCTCTTCAGTACAACTGAGGAGTGTTTCTTTATACGTCTGCCATTTTTCTTCTATTGTGCTATCATTCAGATCCATCTGTCTTTCACTGATAAATCTTTTTATCCTGGATTGGTATACCGGTTTTACTACTGGTTTATTTAGTTCCTCTATTTTGAGTTTAGTATCTTTCTTCTCTTTCCTTTTCTTTTTGTTTTCTTCAGTCAATAATCTCATTTTGGCAATCACTTAGTTATGATCACTAAATATTTCTGCTCTTGCTTCACTCCTGTAGTGTAAAATGAGCTGCTAGCTATCATGTAGTCTAGCATTGACTTTTCACACCTGTCTTCATTTACTCTTGTGTATTTGTGGATATCTTTATGAGGAAAAAGGTGTTGGCTATTTTTATGTTTTCTTTAGGCAAAAATCTATTAGTCTCTCTCACTTTGGAGACGTTGTTGTCTGTCCTTCTTTACCTATTACTCCTCCTGGCATTTCTACATGGTTTCCTACTCTAGCGTTTAAATCTCCTAAAGCATTAGTTCCTGTTTGTGTTTAAGATTCTCTGCAGCTATTTGCAAATCGTTTTCGAAGATATCTTTTCTTCTTTAGTTGCTATCTATCTCTGCCCCTCCCCGCCCCATTCTCTCTCTCTCTCTCTCTCTCTCTCTCTCTCTCTCTCTCTCTCTCTCTCTCTCTCTCTCTCTCTCTCTCTCTCCCTCTCTCTCTCTCTCTCTCTCTCTCTCTCTCTCTCTCTCTATCTATCTATCTATCTATCTACCTATCTATCTATCTGTCTATCTCTCTCTCTCTCTTCTCTCTCTCTCTCTCTCTCTCTCTCTCTCTCTCTCTCTCTCTCTCTCTCTCTCTCTCTCTCTCTCTCTCTCTCTCTCTCTCTCTCTCTCTCTCTCTGTGTTTTGTCACTGTCTCTCTGTCTCTGTCTCTGTCTCTGTCTCTGTCTCTGTCTCTATATGTCCGTCTGTCTGTCCGTCTATCTGTCTGTCTGTCTCTGTCTGTCTGTCTCTGTCTGTCTGTCTCTGTCTGTCTGTCTGTCTTTCTGTCCGTCCTGGCTATCTTTCTCTCTCCCTTGCTCTCTCTTTCCTCTCCTCTCTCTTTCTCCTCTCTCTCTCTCTCTCTCTCTCTCTCTCTCTCTCTCTCTCTCTCTCTCTCTCTCTCTCTCTCTCTCTCTCTCTCTCTCTCTCTCTCTCTCTCTCTCTCTCTCTCTCTCTCTCTCTCTCTCTCTCTCTCTCTCTCTCTCTCTCTCTCTCTCTCTCTCTCTCTCTCTCTCTCTCTCTCTCTCTCTCTCTCTCTCTCTCTCTCTCTCTCTCTCTCTCTCTCTCTCTCTCTCTCTCTCTCTCTCTCTCTCTCTCTCTCTCTCTCTCTCTCTCTCTCTCTCTCTCTCTCTCTCTCTCTCTCTCTCTCTCTGTCTCATTCTCTCTCTCTCTCTCTCTCTCTCTCTGTCTCTCTCTCTCTCTCTCTCTCTCTCTCTCTCTCTCTCTCTCTCTCTCTCTCTCTCTCTCTCTCTCTCTCTCTCTCTCTCTCTCTCTCTCTCTCTCTCTCTCTCTCTCTCTCTCTCTCGCTCTCTCTCTTCTCTCTCTCTCTCTCTCTCTCTCTCTCTCTCTCTCTCTCTCTCTCTCTCTCTCTCTCTCTCTCTCTCTCTCTCTCTCTCTCTCTCTCTTCTCTCTCTCTCTCTCTCTCTCTCTCTCTCTCTCTCTCTGTCTCTATCTCTCTCTCTTTCTCTCTCTCTCTCTCTCTCTCTCTCTCTCTCTCTCTGTCTCTCTCTCTCTCTCTCTCTGTCTCTCTCTCTGTCTCTCTCTCTCTCTCTCTCTCTCTCTCTCTCTCTCTCTCTCTCTGTGTCTCTCTCTGTCTCTCTGTCTCTGTCTCTCTCTGTCTCTCTCTCTCTCTCTCTCTCTCTCTCTCTCTCTCTCTCTCTCTCTCTCTCTCTCTCTCTCTCTCTCTCTCTCTCAGGGTCTCTCTCTTTCTCTCTCTCTCTCTCTCTCTCTCTTGAAATGTTCTTGGCTCTCTCTCTCTTCTCTCTCTCTCTCTCTCTCTCTTCTATCTCTCTCTCTCTCTCTCTCTCTCTCTCTAAATCTCTCTCTCATACTCTCTACTGTATTTCTCTCTCTCACTCTCTCTCTCTACGGATCTGAGACTCTGAACTCTCTCGTGGGTTTTTTTATGATGGTTGGTGATGAGGTTTTAGAAAATGTCCATGGGAAGCAAAAGTAGCACTTAACAGGGGATGGTAAATGTATTACGGTAATGAGACGGAAATGCTTTGGCCACGAAAACTTATAAAATTAGGAACCTTTAGAAAGGACAAAACAAAGAAACAAATCTAAATACATGGTCATACTAATACTGTATTTTCCCCACGACGACATACGGATGTGAGACATGAACTTTAACAAGAATATGATTAAATTGTTAAATTCATTCGGAATGAAATGTTATAGAAAGATGTCATGGACTGAACACAGAATCACCACATCTATAGGAGAAGAACTGCAGGTAAACGAAGGATGGATCGAACGGTCTCTCAGAGCTCTGAAATACATGTACTACACTTTGGCCACATCAAAAGCTGAAATACATGTACTACACTTTGGCCACATTAAAATCTTGCATGTATTACACTTTGGAATGCATGTACTACACTTTGGCCACATTAAAATCTGAAATGCATGTACTACACTTTGGCCACATTAAAATCTGAAATGCATGTACTAGACTTTGGCCACATTAAAATCTGAAATGCATGTACTACACTTTGGCCAAAGCTGAAATGCATGTACTACACTTTGGCCACATTGAAATCTGAAAATGCATGTACTAACTTTGGCCACATCCAAATCTGAAATACATGTACTACACTTTGGCCACATCAAAAGCTGAAATACATGTACTACACTTTGCTGAAATACATAAAAATTAATTTTTGGCCACATCAAAAGCTGAAAATGCATGTACTACACTTTGATCACATCAAAAGCTGAAATATGTACTACACTTTGACCACATCAAAAGCTGAAATACATGTACTACACTTTGACCACATCAAAAGCTGAAATACATGTACTACACTTGACCACATCAAAGCTGAAATACATGTACTACACTTGACTACATCGAAAGCTGAAATACATGTACTACACTTTGTGACATCAAAAGCTGAAATGCATGTACTACACTTTGACTACATCAAAAGCTGAAATACATACACTACACTTTGACCACATCAAAAGCTGAAATACATGTACTACACTTTGACCACATCAATAGCTGAAATACATGTACTACACTTTGACCACATCAAAAGCTGAAATACATGTACTACACTTTGACTACATCAAAAGCTGAAATACATGTACTACACTTTGACCACATCAAAAGCTGAAATGCATGTACTACACTTTGACCACATCAAAAGTGGAAATACATGCACTACACTTTGACCACATCAAAAGCTGAAATACATGCTCTACACTTTGACCACATCAAAGCTGAAATACAGGTACTACACTTTGACCACATCAATAGCTGAAATGCATGTACTACACTTTGGCCACATCAAACGCTGAAATGCATGTACTACACTTTGACCACATCAAAAGCTGAAATACATGTACTACACTTTGACTACACCACATCAAAAGCTGAAATACATGCACTACTCTGCAGCCACATCAAAAGCTGAAATACATGTACTACACTTTGGCCACATCAAAAGCTGAAATACATGTACTACACATTGGCCACATCAAAAGCTGAAATGCATATACTGCACTTTGGCCACATCAAAAGCTGAAATACAGGTACTACACTTTGACCACATCAAAAGCTGAAATACATGTACCACACTTTGTCCACACCAAAAGCTGAAATACATGTACTACACTTTGACCCCATCAGAAGCTGAAATGCATGTACTACGCTTTGACCACATCAAAAGCTGAAATACATGTACTACACTTTGACCACGTCAAAAGCTGAAATACATGTACTACACTTTGACCACATCAAAAGCTGAAATACATGCACTACACTGTAGCCACATCAAAAGCTGAAATACATGTACTACACTTTGATCACATCAAAAGCTGAAATACATGTACTACACTTTGGCCACATCAAAAGCTAAAATACATGCACTAACAGCGTGAAGACCCAGGAAAGAGAATTTTGGAGGGGAAAATGAGTGGGTAAAGAAACAGGGAAGACATGCAGAAGCTGGGAGAAAGATATAGAGAAAGCATGTGGGGAGGGGATAACAGAGGCAGGAAGAATGACAGTGACAGAGAGACTTTTCAGCGGTGCTGTCAGGGATGCAACGTCCTATGGGATATCCTGTTGGTGATGATGAGATAAAAGTAGAGATTGGTTATGCATTTTTAATGGTGTCAAAGAGGAATGACGAGTAGTTTTCTTTCGTTATATCGGCAAAGATTTTAGACGAAAGATATTCTTTTTCTATATTGTCCGAGAGAGAAGACGTTGGATTTTTGTTTGTTTATAAGATAATATAAGATAAGACAAGATAAGATAAATTAATTGATCTCAGATGAGAAAATTGACTTGGTGACATGATACAATTTTACAAAGCTACAAACAAATGTCTATATAAACATGAAAATACAAGTTGAATTGATACACAAAGGGGAGTAAGCGAGGAGAATGGCAAAATGGAAAATTCGCTCGATTGTAGACAGTCGTACTGCCACGTCACATATAAAATTCACATTCAGACATAATATCTAATATGACATAGAAAAGTTCATGTATATTAATGTATGTGCGGATATGAGGAACATTGTCACCATCTGTGCTCAACTTGTAACAGTCTTATTGTATAGGGAATAAATGATTTTTTCATTATCTTTCTTTCTCTGTTCTTTTAGATATAAATCTATTGCTTCTTTCCATGATAATCTAAATTCTTGGTCCGATGGATGTGACTGTTTTTCTGTTATAGACTGTAATGTGATTAAAAGGGTTAAGGAAAAAGGAATCCATTAACATCACAGAGAAAGACAAAGAGATTTTTTATTAGTTATTGTTTTAGATAATGCCAAAGAGACAAGACATAGAAGGGTCTGTTTTGTATGATTTCAAATAAATAGTCACGGTTAAGAGATGTTTTGTTTTGTGTGCTGAATAAAGTTTGAAAGGTAGACAAATGAGATTGTTATTTCTCGTTCTGTTTATTTACCTGCGGTCAATAGAGCCGGATATTTTCCCGATGTCTATAGATTGAACCGAAACAGGTGATAATAATCACTCTCTGGACAGAACGCTAGTCTGACGCAGGTTTTACTTCCAATCTAGTACTTGTACCCATTTGCACCTGGGCGAGTTGGGGAACCAGATCCCTGATTCAGCCTTATCTTCCCGCTCCCATCCCTCCCAGCCCCACCTCCAAAAATAAATCCATAAAACAAAATAAAATGAATCAAATTAAAACAATTAGATGAACAATATACAAAATAGCCCCACCAAAAATAAGAGCAAAAGCGACTCAATAACAAAGCAGGTAGATGTTAGCCCTGTACATGCCGGAATTTGAATCCCGTCCAATGCAAGCATTCTACTTGAGTAATACCAAACTCTCTTCCCAATGCCCCACCCTCTTTGATCTCCCATCCATCTCCCATTGGTGAGGATGGGACATGGAATGAAATGAGAAGTAACCGCGTAGCTGCTTATCTGATCTTCACAGGGCAACCAAGTTAAAAGGTTACATGACATTCCGTGTTATGTTTCCTACCCACTGGCATTTATGAATGGCACGTCATTGACCTGTGCACTTTCGATGAGTTATTCGAGCAATAAAATAAATTATGCATGTCAAAACATCTCATTTTTATGATCATTAATACAGAGTGAGTTTATGCTGCAGAAAGTCAATACGACGTTCTCTTTGGACGCAATTGATGTTGTTGACTCAAAGCTTCACCGTGCCATGCGACAAGAAACGTAATTTATCAAGGCACTTGAATAAAGTGAAGGTAATGGCATTAAATAATCTTAAAGCCCCATAGGAACAAAGACAAGACAAATACGAAGAATAGACAGAAACATTCTAAGCCATTATAGGGATCGAACCCGCGACCTCTGCGTCGGCACCCATCCACCCGAAATTGTCCCTTCACTCTCAAACGCACCATTACCTCTCATATTATAATCTTCTAAATATTTCAGATGGAGAAATCCTGCATCTCCAAGCTCCCAACCGCAGTTAACGTTAATCGACGATAAGAAATTCAAGCCACCTATAAATTCGTTTGACGGCAAACCGTCAAGACTGAGAAAATACTTAAAGACAATGTTGGCTTGGGGCAAAAGCAAAATTCCACTAAAGCAGCATTCCAAGACACCAATCTTCATCATGGCTACCGCTGGTGAGGACATTGAATTTTTCAGGTTAAGTATGAAACAGAATCGCTTGTACTTTCTACGAGTGCATACGCATTCTGCCTTTCTTTTTCTTTAAAACATTTGAGATGAAATAACGCTGCAATACGTAATATAATATACTATTGAGTTTGGTATAGCTATGGCTGTGTTGGTGCCACCAATCTGCAGGTCAGGGTTTAAATGTATGCGTTGGCTTGCATTTTTTTATATTTGACTGGAAGTTTGTGCGTTGTTTTTTTTTTTTTATCTCATTCCCAAATATCCTCATACTAGTCTTATTCCCTCATACATGGAGAATTCCTCTGACAGTATATTCTTAAATACGCGTGTTTCGGTGGCCAGCTCAACTAAAGTCTAACTGGAACCCTTTTCCCCTCAGACGATTTTCTTTAGGAAATTGGTTTCAAAGCTCATCTCCAATGGTACCTTCATCAATATCATATAAATATTAGACCTATGGTGCTATTGTTTGCTTTAATGCTGTATTTCTGACAATGCCATACAGGGGTAATGAGCGGCCTTTGCGGGAGATCTGCGCTCTAAGAGTGTTTGTGTTTTTGTTTGTTTGTTTTTTAAGCTTAATCTAGATTTCTTTGATCCCTAAGTCGTGGACAGTTACACTTTTTTTTTATATCATCCTTATACATTTATCTTTTCTCTTCCAGGCATGCGTTATCTCAGTGGCAAAAATCGCGTTATATCGTGTCGACAGTTGAAGATGCTCTGAGGGACTCCAGCGTCAACCCCTTTGCCCGTTTCCGTCGTGACGACGTCGACGTTTTGTCTGAGAGAAGAAGAAGCCGTCTACGGCTGGATTGCAATCAACTACCTGCTGGGTTTTTTCAATACAAGCAGGTAGGTGGGTGCTTTTTCCCCAACCTTTCATTTAGTTTCTTTTTTTTTTTTAAGAACACGACTAACTTTCTTTGTACCTTAACGACAAGGATGCGAGACAACAATTCAATTCAAATCAATTCAATTAAAAACAACTTTTAATCATTACCGATGGGCACTTCGTATGCACACAATAAAATTACAAAACACAAAGTCTAATATAAAGTGTATATAATCGTTTCCAGTTTTCTTAGCAATATTTTGGTTTCATTACTGTAACTATATCGAAGCAATATGACTAGTAATTATATTCGATAAAAAAGATAACTTTTAACACGATACCCTTTTCCGTATATTATAACCCCCATATGTAACGATACCAGCACGTGCAAAAAATATGCCATGAAAATAATATAAATAAAGAAATGCAACTGTTTTCATTTATACTGTTTGAAAGTTGAAAAGTAAGGTACAAACTTTTCAACTTCTGGGGTTTTTTTTATTCTCTCTTTCTCTTTTGTTTCATTCCCTTCAGATCACCTCACGAATCTGCTGGACTTCTAGAGATGGGAGGTGGCTCTACAAATTGCCTTTGTTCCTTCAGGACCTCTCTACGCCGAGGAGTTTCAGGTAAGTCACCGTGTCTTTATGTTAGCTTTGTCGTGGTTTGCACAGTCCACCATAAGTGGTCATCTCAGTTTCTTGACAAATGTTTTCTGAATTTTGCTAAGTAGAAATGTCAACTCAAAGAGTGTGTACATGTGACTGACAAATGTTTGATTAATCTCTGATTATACTAGATCCTAGATAGATACAGTTCATTTGGTATCAGCGAAAGGAATATTACCTTTAACAAAAACATAATGTGAATGAAATTACACAATCAGCTTGAGGTTGGGTTGGGTTTTTTTC
>JAXRKP010000334.1:162500-167500 GCA_037039925.1 Doris montereyensis | reverse complement strand
ACATGTACTAGTGGAGACAAATGATCGTTCTGTCCAGATTTAAATCGAAATTACAAGTATATTATAATGTATAAACCAGTCCAAAAAAGATTTTAATGAGAAAATATTCACTTCTTATATGAATCCATTGCAATTTATGATTTTAATGTTTCCAAACAGGTGACAAATCGAAAGTGAAGTTTGAAGATGGCACAAGTGTTCGGCTGATTGGCACAGGCTCCCCTGTTGAATGTTTGAACGTTTTAGAGGAAATTTTACGACCTGCAACTGGTCTAGCTTGCCAGCCTAAACCGTGTTCTATAGGTAGGTTTGACACAAGGTCATATCAATAACATTGAAATGAAAAGACATGTTTCTGAAGAACTCAACATCGAAAAACAGCGGGGGTAGAAACCTGGTTGGTTTCATCCCCCCCAAACGGCTTGTAAAGAATCACCAACACATCAAATCGCTGCTCCATTTCCTCTATTCGTAACTCACCGGTGTGATTTTCATTGGCCAAGACAAAAATTATGAAAGTTGACAACATACAAAGTGAGAATACAACCCATGTGTCTTATAATATCATTTTTTGCAAATGGGAATATCTTATCGTAGGACTCTATTTATGTATAGGACAATGTAATATATTTATTATAACACCATTGATGCCATGAGTCGATATCTCATTTATAAGACAATATATCTTGTTTTAAAACAATATGTATGTCATGAGCTGATATCTCATTTATAAGACAATATATCTTGTTATAAAACAATATTTATGTCATGAGACCATAATGTATGTTATGAAACGATTGTAAACATAATTTAACTAATGGTGTGAGAGAACAGCTGGTTTGGGTATTTTTTAAAGTTCGTGAAAGAACTCAATATACTGGCTTTGGCTCAACCCAGTTATGAATACATTTATATTATTATGTGAAGATACCTGTCCAACACAATTGGATTTGATGGTGCCCTTATCTTGACATGGAATGATCTTGAATTTGTGCGGTTTTATTGGAGACAGACGATAATCTCAAACCCATAGTCCCCAAAGTTTCCTTAGTACACGTAAAGATCGTTTGAATTTGTAAAATCACGAGCGAGATCATTGGACTTGATGGATAGATATATACTAAAAATTTTAAAATGTTAAATTAAAAAATGAAGAAAGTAAATTAGTGGACACTATGCAAAAAAATTAATTAACATAGAAACCGGAACCAAATACTTGCTGGAATAATGTCATATATCTCTCTTGGTTTTTGTTTTGTTTTCAGAACATATTTTGTTTTCAAAATGTTGCTATATCAAACTACTGTTATTAAAACAGCGTATCCTTTACGTCTAATGAAGACAGAATGCACTGAATGCATCATTCACTACTTCACTCACAAGTACATATTATTATTATTATTTTCAAACACACATTTAAAAATTGAGTAAGATGACAGATATATAGATTGGTGTAACCATTACAACAAGTCATAGAAAACATCACATTTGTAGACAGAAAGAAACAGAGACAGGAGCTATGGATTTAGATGCATAGAGGCTCAAGAAACTTTAGATCTGAAATGTATTGTTGTAGAGGTGTGCAATTTACGGTATTGTTTTTGCAACATCACGCATCACATTTTACATGAGAAAACTAGGTGATGATGATGGTGAGTGATATTCATTATTATTAGTTATTAGTACTATCAAATGACTTATCAAAATCATCATTAATTTTTCTTCACCTTCCTTGAGTATTTGTCATTTTTTTGTTGTTTTGCTTGTCACTTTTCATCATCACATTGTCACCATCAGAGACATCATAGTTCCTCCCTTGTCGAAGAGCATCAGGCCATTCATTATTTCCTTATGTCCCGTTAGAACTGTTTTTTTTGTCTTTTCTTGTTTGCTTTTTGATCATGATCATCATCATCATAAGCACATCCACATACTAAGAATTGGTTTAATGATTCTAATTGATATTTCATCATCACCATATGCCATCATCATCCTCATAACGTGCAAATCCATTTGATGCTCTTCCCTTACAACGTGTTTGTAATGGAATTTGTGGTTAATCCATTGCCAAGGGTTTCGCATTTTCTTGGGTTCAATCGTAAATCTAGTTTATCAGCATCATCACGGGGTTCATTTGTATTACTTTTGGTTGTCGCCGATAAACCTAACATGCTCGTGTATTCAATTGGTGTGATGATCATCATCAAATCATCATCATCATTTCTGGTTTGCACTATTCAACACGTTGCCGACCATCCTTCTCCATGTTGTTCTGTGTTCAGTACTTGTAAAATCCGAGTTGGTGGTGATATCGGACGTGTTTTGTCTTAACGCCGTTACGTATGTGGTGCGTTGTCTGCCACGAATTCTTGTCCCTTCTATGAATCCAGATGTTGCTAGTTTTTCTAGTCCATTTTGTCTCCACACATGGCCAAAAAATCTCATTGCCTTGTCTTGATGTTCTTCATAAGTTCTCTTTCTTTTCCAATTTTCCATCAGCAAAGTCCAAATCAGAAATAATCCACGTTCCACCAATATCTAAATCCTTTCCATCCAGTTTCCTATGTAAAGTCGAATACCACTGAAAATAGGAAAGGGGATAAATACACCCCTGCCTCACTCCTATTCTCCCACTGAATGTGTCAGTTGTGCTCTGGCCTGTTCTCATACAACATCGTGACATGAGTCTTTGTACAAGATCCCACAGGTTTACAATATTGTCACGGATGCCATACTATGTTCTACTATTTTCCATATTGTTTCAACATTGTGACCGTACTATTTTCCACATTATTTCCATATTATATTCTTACTATTTTCCACATTGTTTTCATATATATTCTTGTACAGTATTTCAATATTATGACTTTACTATTTTCCACATTTTTTCCATATTATGACTGTACTATTTTTCACATTGTTTCCATATCATGATCTTACTATTTGCCACATTGTTTCCATATTATAATCTTACTGTTTTCCGTATTGTTTCCATGATATGATGTTACTATTTTCCACATTGTTTCCATATTATAATCTTAACATTTTCCACATTGTTTCCCTGTTGACACTATTGAAAGCTTCTGGAAATCGATGAAATGTATAAATGCCGGGGGCTTTCGATTTGATTTCTCGATGATCTATCGTAGTTTCTTGGTATCGATGATCTATCCTAGTAAATATGGCATTGGTCGTTGCTGATCTATCATATTGTAAATATGGCATTGATCTATCCGTAAATATGGCATTGTAAATGATCTATCCTAGGCATTGGCATTGGCATCGTTACATGATCTATCATATTGTAAATATGGCATTGGTATCGTTACATGATCTATCGTATTGTAAATATGGCATTGGCATCGTTACATGATCTATTGTCGTGTAAATATGGCATTGGCATCGTTACATGACCCATCGTAGTGTAAATATGGCATTGGCATCGTTACATAATGTATCGTAGTGTAAATATGGCATTGGCATCGTTACATGATCTATTGTCGTAAATATGGCATTGCCATCGTTACATGATCTATCGTAGTGTAAATATGGCATTGGCATCGTTACATGATCTACCGTAGTGTCATTGGCATCGTTACATGATCTATCGTAGTGTAAATATGGCATTGGCATCGTTACATGATCTATTGTAGTGTAAATATGGCATTAAGTATCATTACATGATCTATCGTAGTGTAAATATGGCATTGGCATCATTACATGATCTATAGTGTCATTGGCATCGTTAGATGTAAATATGGCATTGGCATCGTTACATCACCTGCCTCTCCTGAAACTAGATTCTATGTCTTAATTAAAGATCATCCATGTCCTTGGTTCTTTCCAATATTATCTTGCACATGACCTTCTTTGGCAGTGAGAGAAAAATTGTTTTCCTTTTACCTTTTGTTACTTGTTGCCGTTGTTCTTGTTTTATAAACCATAAGTCGTTTCGGTATGAATGTTGAGTTGCTGCTGTTCAAAATATCTGAAATGTGAGTCGACGCTTTGCATAGAAAGAATAGATGTCGCTTATCTTGAGTATATGTGATCATGGGAGACAAAAACATTTGATGCGTCATTCAAAACGGTACACATCAGTTATAATATTACATACTTTTCAAACACAGTCAAGAATTATTGAAGGTTGAAAAGATCAATCCTTAATTTGCCTCATTGAGATAGTAATTGAAGGGAACCTCAAAATACATTGAGGAAAAGACACAATGCCTGCAATGACACCAATATATTGAAATTTCTATTATTCGTTGTATCATCAAACCACAGCCACTCAGCGAGGTACTGAAAAATCCCAAGCACATCCAAAATTCGCTTCTGCCGACTGTCTTCATGGTCTTTATGTCCCGACCCTGTTACAAAACCTACGGATTCAGTATGGACACTAACAGTATTAAAATGATGTCAAAAATCAACTTTTAAAAATAGGTAAGTACCTTAGATCTTTTGACGTGAACCATATTAGAATAACATTTAAAATCATCTCGTTCCACGTTGGTAAGTACTCTAGCTCTCGTGTCACATATCATTATTACATGTATTAAGATGCTTTTCATTAAAAAAATCTTCTTCTTGAAAGAAAAAAGTTCCCTGGGTCTTTTAAGTCTGGATTCATATCAAAATGGTACATCGATTGCCTCCAATGAAGGCGATAGGCATCCTAGGCCTTTAGTCAGAACCATCTTAAGATTACATTAAAACGTATATATTTCCAAGTAGCTATTTCCTATAGGCGCCGGTAGCTCAGTCGGTAATGCGTCTGACTATCACGCAGGGAGGTGCGAGCGCAGGCAATTTTTTTCTGGCCCTCTTGTCGACTCAGCAGTGAAAATGGCTAGCTAGGTTTATTATTCAGACTGGCAGCCTGGAAAGCAATGGCAAACTATCGCACTATGCCGTATGCCTAGAAAATTAGGACTTACTCTTGATTACCCGACGCTCAACCCTGAGTATGGGATTTACTTTACTTATGCCCCATAGGC
>JAXRKP010000334.1:30000-157500 GCA_037039925.1 Doris montereyensis | reverse complement strand
ATATATATATATGTATATATATATATATATATATATATATATATATATATATATATATATATATAATATAGAACGAGAGAGAGAGAGAGGGGAGGGGGGAGAGAAAGAGAGAGAGAGAGAGAGAGAGAGAGAGAGAGAGAGAGAGAGAGAGAGAGAGAGAGAGAGAGAGAGAGAGAGAGGGAGGGAGGGAGGGAGAGAAAGAGGGAGAGAGACAGACAGACAGATTTATTTAGGGGGGGGGGGAGAGAGATTTCTGTCAAATCTATATTTCTAATTAAAGTTGGTCCTGGACACGTGAAAGGTGCAGATAAAACGAATGCTATGGTTGATGCTGAATGCTATATTATTGCTAGCCTTACGAAATAAATATTTTTGTTCTTCATGTTTTCCTTCGACCTTTTCCTTCGTGAACATACAGTATACTCGATCTGCCTTTGAAGCAATTTTTTTCTTTTCCATCGAACCATTCCATTCCTTCAACTCTACTCTCGCCTTCGCTTCCTCAACCCTTTCCCCATTTTTATTCTATCCCGTTCCCCTATTTGTATTCTATCACAAGGACTAGTAGTCCAGAGGCAAGGTGTCGGCCTCTCAACCACAAGGTAGTGGGTTCGAACCCTGCCGACAATTGAATATTTTTGCGATTTTATTCGAGCAAATTATCGTCCACCCCACTCCCCTGGTCCAAGTAGGTGGATCGACACCTAGTCCATCGGAGACGGGCGATAAAGAGGAGTCCATATGCAGTTCACCACACTATGTGCACGTTAAAGATCCTTTGGCTGTTTACAAGGCAATTTTTAAAAAAAATCCTACTCAAAACCCCGAGATCACATTAGCTGTGGATGTGGGAAAATGAAATAAAACTAAAATAAATTTACAAAAAAAAAGTATGTTTTATTCCTTTTCCACTTTGTTCTATCCCTTTCCCTACTTTTTATTCTATCCCTTTCCTACTTTTATTCTATCCCTTCCTACTTTTATTCTATCCCTTTCCCTACTTATATTCTATCCCTTTCCCCTACTTTGTCTCTATCCCTTTCCCTACTTTTGTTCTATCCCTTTCCTACTTTTATTAAATCCTTTTCCCTATTTTTATTCTATATTTTCCCTACTTTTATTATATCCCTTTCCCCACTCTTGTTCTATCCCTTTCCCTACTTTTATATTCCCTCATCCCTTTCTCTTACTTTATTCTATCCCTTTCCCTACTTTTTATTTTTAGGCCTCCGCTTACTTATATTCTATCCCTTTTCCCTCTTTTTATTATATCATTTCCTTTCTGTTCTTTCCCTACTTTTTATTCTCATTCTTTCCTTACTTTTTTTCTATTCTTTCCTTTCTTTTATTCTTTAGACCTCCCCATACCTTTATTCTAGGCTTTTTCCCTACTTTTATTCTAGGTCTTTCCCTACTTTTTATTCTATCCTTTCCCTCTTTTTATTCTATTCTTTCCCTGCTTTTATTCTATTCTTTCCTACTTTATGCTATCCCATTCCCTACTTTTTATTCTATCCCTTCCCTACTTTTATGCTATCCCTTTCCTACTTTTATTCTATCTCCTTTCCTACTTTTATGCTATCCCTTTCCCTACTTTTATTCTTTTATATCCTTTTCCCTACTTTTATGCTATCCTTTTCCCTATTTTTATTCTATTCTTTCCCTACTTTTATGCTATCCCTTTCCCTACTTTTATTCTATCCTTTTCTCTACTTTATTCTATTCTTTCCTTAATTTTATTCTCTATCCTTTCCCTCCTTTTATTTTATTCCTTCCCTACTTTTCTCTATTCCTTCCCCTACTTTTATTCTATTCTTCCCTACTTTTTATTCTATTCTTTCTCAACTTTTTATTCTATTCTTTCCCTACTTTTATTCTAGGCCTTTTCCCCTACTTTTATTCTAGGATTCTTTCCCTACTTTTATTCTATTCTTTCTCAACTTTTTATTCTATTCTTCCCTACTTTTATTCTAGGCCTTCCCCTACTTTTATTCTACCTTTTCTCTACTGTTATTCTATCCCTTCCTACTTTTTATTTTATCCTTTTCCCTATTTTATGCTATCCCTTTCCCTACTTTTATTCTGTTCTTTCCCTACTTTTTATTCTATTCTTTCCTTTACTTTTTTCTATTCTTTCCTTCTTTTATTCTAGACCTCCCATACCTTTATTTTAGGCTTTTCCCTACTTTTATTTTAGGCCTTTCCCTACTTTTATTCTAGCTCTTCTTACTTTATTCTATTCTTTCCGTACTTTATTCTATTCTTCCTACTTTTATTCTACGCCTTTCCCTACTTTTATTCTATTCTTTCCCTACTTTTATTCTACGCCTTTCCCTACTTTTATTCTATTCTTTCCTACTTTTTATTCTACGCCTTTCCCTACTTTTATTCTATTCTTTCCCTACTTTATTCTACGCCTTTCCATACTTTTATTATATCCTTTCCTACTTTTTATTCTATTCTTTCCTACTTTTATTCTATTCTTTCTACTTTTATTATATTCTTTCCTACTTTTATTCTATTCTTTTCGTACTTTTTATTCTATTCTTTCCCTACTTTATTCTACGCCTTTCCCTACTTTTATTCTATTCTTTCCTACTTTTATTCTACGCCTTTCCCTACTCTTATTCTATTCTTTCCTGCTTTTATTCTAGGCCTTCCCCTACTTTTATTGTATCTTTTTCTCTACTGTTATTCTATCCCTTTCCTACTTTTATTTTATCCCTTTCCCTTTTTTATGCTATCCCTTTTCCTACTTTTAATCTTTTGCCTTCCCTACATTACCCTACATTTGTTTTATCCATTTCCCTACGTTTATTTTATCCCTGTCCCTATATTTACTGCATCCATTTTCCCCACATTTATTCTCTCCTTTCCATAACATTTATTCTCTTTTTTCCTTATATTCTAAGCCTTTCCTTACTTTTCTTTCTATGCCTTTCACTACTGTTATTTTATCCAATTTCCTACATTTATTCCATTCATTTCACTACTTTTATTCTATAAAGATAAAGATAAAGTTAAAGATGAATTTATAATCCGTATTCCCACACAAGTGCAGGTTCACCGATTGTACACAGTTTATTCCCAACGGACCATTTTCAAAGTCTTTTTCTCAACTCTCGGGGGAGCATACAGTACACAAGCCTGTTAGGCTTTTTTTGTACCAACACTCTGACAAGATATTTTCTACCTACTATCTCTTTCACCCTAATATTCTATTCCTTTACATGCATTCATTTTATCCGTTTCTCACCTTATTCTATACCTTCACCCATCCCAAGTCTTATTTCGTCTATAATTTCCTATATCCTTTCTATACTTTCGTCATATCCCCTTTCTACTTTCGTCATATTCTCTTTCTATATTTCATCCTATCCCTTTCTATACTATATCCCCCTTTCTATACTTTCCTCATATCCCTTTCTATATTTTCGTCATATCCCCTTTGTATACTTTCGTCATATCCCCTTTGTATAATTCCATCATATCCCCTTTCTATAATTCCATGCTATCCTTCCTTTCTCACTTTCGCATATCCCCTTTTAGCATATCCCCTTTTTTATACTAATATCGCCTTTCTGTACTTTCAGCATATCCCCTTTCGCAACTTTCCTGCTATTCCCCTTCCTTACTTGCATCCTATCACCTATCTGTTGTCCCCACATTTATCCTATCTCCTGTCCCCACATTTATTTCATCCTATGTCCCCACATTTATCATATCTCTTGTCCTCACATTTATTCTATCCATTGTCCCCACATTTGTCTTGTCAACACATATATTCTATCCCCTGTCCCCACATTTATCATATCCCCCTGTCCCCACATTTATCCTATCCCTGTCCCCACATTTATCATATCCCCTGTCCCCACATTTATCATATCCCCTGTCCCCACATTTATCCTATCTCTTGTCCTCACATTTATCATATCCCCTGTCCCCACCTTTATCCTATCTCTTGTCCCCACATTTATCCTATCCCCTGTCCCCACCTTTATCCTATCTCTGTCCCCACATTTATCATATCCCCTGTCCCTACATTTATCCTATCTCTTGTCCCCACATTTATCATATCCCCCTGTCCCCACATCTATCCTATCCCTTGTCCCCACATTTATCGTATCCGCTGTCCCTACATTTATCCGATCCTTTCTCCATTTTCATCATATTTCGTCTTCCTCCTATATCCTATCCCATGTCCCTTACATTCATCCTATGCCCTCTTCCTCCTATATCCTTTCTCCACTTTTACCCTATCCCCTCTTTCCTCCTATCTCCTTTCTCTACTCTCATCCTATCCCCTGTCCCCATTTTAACCCTTTTCCTTCCCCCTACTTTCTCATCCTATCCTGTCCTCATTTTCCCGCTATCCCTCTCCCCTACTTTCATATTATTCAATTCCTTAGCTTCATTCTTTTCCCTTTCTACACATTCACCATAATCCCTTTCCCGATTTCACCATTTCTCCATTTTCACCCTATTCCGTTTCCCGACTTTCACACTATCCCATTCCCTACGTTCTACCCTTTTCCCCACTTTCATCCTATCCTTTTCCCACTTTCATCCTTCCCCCCACTTTCATCCCATCCTCTTCCCTAATCCCCCTATCTCATTTTCCCACTAGCACCTTTACCTCCTTCATTCTATCCCATTTCCACACTTTCACCATATACCTTTTTTCCCACTTTCACCCTTCCCCCACTTTCATCCCATCCTCTTTTCCCCCTTTTCCCCCTTTTCCCTATCCCCCCCTTTCATCCCATCCTCCCCCTTCTCTTTTTCCCATCCCCTCCCCCTTTCATCCCATCCCTCCCCCCTTCCCCCTATCTCATTTTCCCACTACCACCTTTACCTCTTCATGCTGTCCCCCTTTTCCCACTTTTGTCCTGTCGACTTTCCTTACTTTCATTTTATCCCCTTCCCACACTTTCACCATATACTTTTTTTTCCCACTTTCATTTTATTCCTCTCTCCATTTTGATTTTATCCCTTTTCCTCGTTTTATTCGTCAGAAACTTTGTTGACAAATTATGACACTTGTTTCATTTCTTTTTGTCTTGTTTTCTTTTTAAATACGGGTAATTTTGTTAAATTTTGTTCTTGTTTTATTCTTTTTGGTTTATTTATTTTTTTAGTTTTGTTGCTGTTTTTTTGTTTTGTTTGTTAGTTGGTTGTATTGTGTGTGTTTTTTTATGGGTTTTTTTTTTGGGGAGTTGCTAACCAACTTGACATTCCAGTATGCCTCTATTCGATTATAGTAAGCAAGACCTTATCGGGAGTATTTACTTATTATAAGCGACAGCTTTGAGGGCTGTCAGAAGTCGAAGTGAGCTATGTTATAGTTGGACCGAATAGACAGAATCGTCTAGTTCCACATCATGACTTAATTCAACTAACTATTTCTAACATAAATCTTCAACTAAAAGACACTTAAGTGCAAATGTCAAACGGTTCCTTGACATCCTGTAGCATTTCTGTTTGTTTTCGTTTTTGTTTCGGTTTTCTTTCTTCTCCTTCTTTTGTAGAAGAAAGGCGACTGACGTTGACGTGTTTATATAAAGGATTTAACGACATGTAAAATTGTAAACGTTGGGCGGGTAAAGCAAGCAAGGCAGCCCTGTCAAAATTAAGAGTGGACTATTTATAAAATTTGTTTCAGTGTGAAACGTTTGCGATGGCGTAGACGAGGCGCCAGTTGCGCAGTTGGTAGAGCGTCTGACTACCACCCAGGAGATCCGAGCTCGATTCCCACACCGGGCAACGTTTTCTGTCCCTCCTTTCGACCCAGCAGCGAAATGGCTAGCTATGTCTAGTCAAACTTTCACATCGTGCCGTACGCCTAGAAAACTCATAACTTTACTCCTGATGACCGTGCGCTCAACTCTGAGTATGGGACTTGATTTACTTTACATGATAATCGGAATTTTCTCAGTACAATAACAGTTGGAAGTTCCTTAAAACATTTAGAGTAAAGTGCAAAACGGTAACAACTCAAATAAATGATGCATTATATACATTATATGTATTAAGATTGTTTTTTTTTTCTTCTAAACAGTGGCAGCATAAAACGTTGATAACATAAAGTTGCGTTGCTATAAACAAAACCAATGTTAAGCCTTGCTCCCTTTCCACGATCAGTCGATTGTCACTAATGCCACATGAGATAACAAAGGCTCTTCTATATCTGCACTTTTTGTGTGTGAAAAAGATGAGATTTAACTTGTTTTTTATTTGATCAACTAAGCGTTCGTTAATCTGTGTTTTTAAGTCAAAACCCTCTGTGAAAAATAAAACTAAAGATGCACGATAATCACATTTCAACCATGATAACGTAAGCTTTGAGACTCCCTAGCTCAAAATAACAACAACAAAATGCAGAGAAAATGTTTTTCAACATAAGATGACACAATGATGTCTCACTTCTTCCCACTGCCCCTTTTACTATTCCTTTAATCCCGCCCTTTCGTACACCTTTCACACCCCCCCAACCTCAAAACCCCGACAGACCCATCCTCAATACCAGTTACATGTTACACCAAACAGCAAACGTTTGAGGTGATAAACTATTGTCTTTGGAACTTGGCAAGTATCAAACCAAAAGTCTCGACATAAAACTCATCACTGACACGATCAATAATGTTATTTCTACGATCTGACTCTGACGCAATAAAATAACTTATTAAATAGTAATAGGAACTCGTGTGACCGACGTGCTTTTATTTCATTCCAATACTCATTACAGTCATATCTTTAGAGAGATATTTTGCATTTCATTGGATGTTTATTTTCTTTGTCCTTTCGTTTGTATGGATGTCCATCCTACCTCTGTCGTCACTTTCCATCCACAATTGCGTTCTCTAGATCTTTAATCTAAATTGTCACCGGATTTTCCCGAAAATTGCCGAAGGACGTTTATCTATTGTTTCGTGCGAGTGTTTATCTCGGAGAAAATCTATATGTTTGTATGTTGTCTTTCCATATCAAATATACATATTAATGTATATGTTGTTTATTTTAAACCACGTTTTGAATAATATTTCAACATTGAGTATCCCCATACACAGGCAGTGGGCAGGTGCTTTCTGCATCTGTACGGGGACTAGATGGTCCCGCCCTCCATAAGTCTCCTGCTGCTTTGTAGGCCGGTCTTGGCTGACTATATGCTAGGGGAGTCAACCCCGACAGAAAATCAAAACCTGCTGCCTTGCAGATGGGTCTTGGTCGACCAAAGACTAAATGAGTTAACCCTGACAGAACAACAACATGAAAACCAGGAATCCTCAAAGTGACAGCCCGATCACTTATCTAGGGTACAGTGGGCCAATCACCTGCTTACCCAAAATCAACAGACTTTTGTCTAAAGAAAACATGGACGTGGCCTTCACCTTTTTCCCACATAATGATATTCCACAAGACTAAATGAAGACAGAAGTGAAAAATCGATCATAGACTATATACTATTTAACAGTTCTCTTTTTTACAGTACAATTGATACAAGAGTTAACAAATGAACTGAAATATTTAGTGATCATCATCTAAAGATTGCCAAAATGAGGTTACTGACTGAGGAAAACAAACAGACAAGGAAAGAGAAGAAAACTGCTTAACTCAAAATAGAGGAACTAAATAAAACCATTGGTAAAACAATATACCAATCTAGAATACAAAGATTTATCAGTGAAAGGCATATTGATCTGAATGATAGCCCAATAGAAGAAAAGTGACAACTGTATGAGGAAACACAGTTGTACTGAAAACATATGTGGTAGGAAACAAAGGAGAAAGGAAAAGAACGGCATGGACTAAGATCAAATAAAATAAGGGAGCCTGGAAGAAAATTTTACAAACGAAAAGACCAGAAGATAAGATAGATTATGGTAACAGAACTATCGTCAAAGAGGAAGTGAGAAAGCAAAACAGGAACAATAGGAAGAGTTTGGACAAGGACTTCAAGAAAGCAACCAAGAAAACCAAAAGCTATTCTGTGGGGGGGGGCAATGAAAAGCACGAGAAAGACCAACACATGCCCAATACGACAAATTAAGAACAACAAATGAGAAATAATGAAAGAACACAACGATATCATGGAAACATGGAGAAAGTATTTTCAACAATTACATAATCCCTCCAGAACATATGAAACAAGGATTACATATCACCTAGTAAGAATAGAAAATAATCCAGGTGAGATAACTGAAGATGTAGATATATCAATGGAAGAAATCCAAACAACTATACGAAAATAAAAATAGGAAAGACTCCTGGAGCAGGTCAACATTATCCAGAAATGATCAAAAATCAAGGGATGGAGGCATACAAACGACTGTATGCTATATGTAAACAAGCATGGAAGTTAAAACAGGTGCCCTATGGCAGTGAAATCTGACTTTAGACAGCACGGAATATAGAAGAGTACAGACAGCCGAAACGAAATATCTCAGAAAAGTAGTAGGAAAAACAAGTAAAGACAATAATATCAAAAACACAATATGAGCAATAAGAGATCAAAGCAGATGGCATAAAAATAAATTAACTCAGATGGTTTGGGCATGTAAACAGAATGAATGAAAAGAAAATAACTAGATCAGTATACAATGCTACAACTCAAGGTAAAAAACCCAAAAGGTAGACCTTGGACAGTGTGTGACGAAGGTATAAAAGAGGTACCAGAGCAAAGAAATCTAATCTTCACAGGAGACAGAAAATGTCAGGACAGGGTAGCCTGGAGAAATATCATTTCGGGTGCCTTAACCCATACACCGGAAGGTAGAATGGAACTGATAGAGAAAAAAGAAATAAGTATCTCCATACCATAAGAAACGATACTGGTCTTAATAAATAGAAGAAACCAGACAGAGACCAAAACATCAAATTCGTTAACCAAATCATGACTCCTCAATAAACAGGTGCGTGTATACGAAGTTTGCACAAACATTCAAGTTAACCTCAACATGCACACACACACATACACACGTGCACGCACGCACATACACTGAAACACATGTTACACAAAACTAAAATAATGTATAACAAATGTTATGACGAATGTGCACCAGTTCAGAAGAGGAATTTAAGCAAAGACGGAAAGCCATAAATATTATGAGGAAATGAATCATGTAGCTCTGGTTACGAAATATTATTCTATTAGCTTTCAGTTAGCCCAACCTTACGTAAATGTCGTGTAAATAGTAAAATGAAAGTAGTGATAGCGTTAGCAAACAGTCGTTGCATTAATTAAATTAGGCAGCATGTGTTGGGGGGAGGTGAGGAAAATTTAATAAGTACTATTAGGATTACGTATGATTATCTTTTAGATGTCTAGATTTGTATTTTTTTTAAAACAACAACACCAAAACAAAAAACAAACCAAAAAAACTATGGGATATATTCAAACTAAATACAATTTTGTGACAATATGTGAAAATGCAACATGTGTGCCATTTTGAAGGCACGAGCACTCTAAACTGTCGTGAGATAAGGTGCCAGCCCGGCTACCAGAACCTACAATATGTAGATGACACTTGATACCGGCACTCTAAAACTATCCAGAGACACAGTGCACAGAAAGCGTTGTTTCAGTGCAGAGCCGTACTCAACTATATATCCCACTAAGAAGAGAGGAAAAAAACAAACAAAAACAAAAAAACAAAAAAACAAACAGCAACGACAACAACAAACAAAAACAAACATACAAAACAACCCCAAAAAACAACCAAATAAAACAGAGAGAGAGAGAGAGAGAGAGAGAGAGAGAGAGAGAGAGAGAGAGAGAGAGAGAGAGAGAGAGAGAGAGAGAGAGAGAGAGAGAGAGAGAGAGAGAGAGAGAGGGAGGGGTGGGGGCGAGAGGGAGGGAGAGGGAGAGGAAGAAACGGGGAAAGGAGAAAGCTATAGGTAGATAGATAGGCAGAGTGAGAAAAAACAAAGATATATAATATAGTTTAATTGAAATGAGACTAAATAACAAATCTGCAAAGGTCTAATAGCCATTCATCTGCTGACGTTTGATATACGCCTACCAATCTGAGCGATAAAAAGAAAGAAGAGAAAAAAAAGAAAAAAAGAAAAAGCTCTCAGTTAGCCCATAGTAGAGTCAGAGGTTCAGGAGCAAACATTTTGAATTGAAAATCGCACGATCGTGGGTTTGAATCATTTTTCTGCTAGGTATGGAGTTATGTTCTTGATGTTAACACATTTTCCTCTTTAGCCAACTGCTAATGAGTACCAGCTGTGACTGGGAGTTGCATGTTCGGCTCAACGTTTGATAAATCAGGATAATCTTTAGCTCTAGATCTATTACTCTGACTGAGGAGGACCTTATCGAATTACTCGTCTACTCATGTTCGCTGTGAACTCTCCTTCAACATTTTTAATTGTGTTTTTTTTCTTTACTTAATTAAATGCATGTATAATCTACAGTTTATTTCATACATATTGCATCAAAACAGTCCACCTTATTAAAACTAAAACACACACACACACATACATACATACATACATATATACATATATACATACATACATCATACATACATACATACTATCATATACATACATACATACATACATACATACATACATACATACATACATATAAACATACATACATACATACATTGTTCATACATACATACAAACATACAAACATACAAACATACATACACACATACTAACATACATGCATACATACATTGTACATACATACATACATACATACATACATACATACATACATACATACATACATACATACATTGCACATACATACATACATACATACATACATACATACATACATACATACATACATACATACATACATACATACATACATACATACATACATACATACATACATACATACATACATACATACATACATACATACATACATACAGAACTAGGTCAAATTGTTTAAACTTTTCCAATTTGCTAGATTTTAACCTAAAAACGCACCAAATACCAACCCCTAACAATGATAATCTCAAATCTAGATATTAAAAAAATCAAACTCAACACAACAGAATAACCTACAATGCTTAGCCATAAACTTTCAAAGTTTGTAGAGACAAAACTGCTGAATTATGCCAATTAAATAAAAATATAAGGCCAGATGTAATACTGGGAACAGAAACATAGCTGGACCCAGAAATAAAAACACCAGAACTACTGCTTGATACAAATGAAGTACAGTATAACACTGAAGAGATAAAATCAGGAATAAAAGAAAGAGGAGTTCTCATCTGAAAAGGGAGGTTTGGGTAAAAACAATTGATATCCAATTCTCTACATTTTCTTAAACATCAACCTTTTATACATCGTTTTACTTAGGAAAGTTACGAAAAAGAGGATTTCCGTATATTTTTTTGTGGTTTTGAAAGGCATTGGGTGACAATAATACCAAACGATTTTCAGCCCTTTAAAAAAAAATCAAATGTGACCGTTTTCATTCGGAAATTTTCGAACATTCTTGCTACACACGCTTATGATATAGGAACCAATCATTCTATCTCCATTTCCTGTATTAATATGTATGCGAGTCGGTCATATTTGAGGAAATTAGCTATTTCAGTTCTGTAATGATTTTTCACAAATTGGCGTTTTTCACCTGTTTCGCTGAAAGTCAGAAAGTTGTCGCTAGAATTTCATTGATAGATAGGTTCCTTACAACGTATAATATGATTTTTTAAAAATAATATCTGTGATATAAAAAAATTATCGTCGAAAATATGTCTGGAAAATGTCGGTTTTGCCTTTCTCCAAATAATGTACTAAATTTACAATCCCCCCCCCCAATTTTTTTTTCACAAAATATTTAACTACCCAAAAAAATCCTATTAAATGATAATTATAATGATGTTAACTTTACGTCTTCTTCTTCTACTCTTCTTCTTCCTTCTTCTTCTTCTTCTTCTTCTTCTTCTTCTTCTTCTTCTTCTTCTTCTTCTTCTTCTTCTTCTTCTTCTTCTTCTTCTTCTTCTTCTTCTTCTTCTTCTTCTTCTTCTTCTTCTTCTTCTTCTTCTTCTTCTTCTTTCTTCTTCTTCTTCTTCTTCTTCTTCTTCTTCTTCTTCTTCTTCTTCTTCTTCTTCTTCTTCTTCTTCTTCTTCTTCTTCTTCTTCTTCTTCTTCTTCTTCTTCTTCTTCTTCTTCTTCTTCTTCTTCTTCTTCTTCTTCTTCTTCTTCTTCTTCTTCTTCTTCTTCTTCTTCTTCTTCTTCTTCTTCTTCTTCTTCTTCTTCTTCTTCTTCTTCTTCTTCTTCTTCTTCTTCTTCTTCTTCTTCTTCTTCTTCTTCTTCTTCTTCTTCTTCTTCTTCTTCTTCTTCTTCTTCTTCTTCTTCTTCTTCTTCTTCTTCTTCTTCTTCTTCTTCTTCTTCTTCTTCTTCTTCTTCTTCTTCTTCTTCTTCTTCTTCTTCTTCTTCTTCTTCTTCTTCTTCTTCTTCTTCTTCTTCTTCTTCTTCTTCTTCTTCTTCTTCTTCTTCTTCTTCTTCTTCTTCTTCTTCTTCTTCTTCTTCTTCTTCTTCTTCTTCTTCTTCTTCTTCTTCTTCTTCTTCTTCTTCTTCTTCATCTTCTTCTTCTTCTTCTTCTTCTTCTTCTTCTTCTTCTTCTTCTTCTTCTTCTTCTTCTTCTTCTTCTTCTTCTTCTTCTTCTTCTTCTTCTTCTTCTTCTTCTTCTGTGATTCTTCTTCTTCTTCTTCTTCTTCTTCTTCTTCTTCTTCTTCTTCTTCTTCTTCTTCTTCTTCTTCTTCTTCTTCTTCTTCTTCTTCTTCTTCTTCTTCTTCTTCTTCTTCTTCTTCTTCTTCTTCTTCTTCTTCTTCTTCTTCTTCTTCTTCTTCTTCTTCTTCTTCTTCTTCTTCTTCTTCTTCTTCTTCTTCTTCTTCTTCTTCTTCTTCTTCTTCTTCTTCTTCTTCTTCTTCTTCTTCTTCTTCTTCTTCTTCTTCTTCTTCTTCTTCTTCTTCTTCTTCTTCTTCTTCTTCTTCTTCTTCTTCTTCTTCTTCTTCTTCTTCTTCTTCTTCTTCTTCTTCTTCTTCTTCTTCTTCTTCTTCTTCTTCTTCTTCTTCTTCTTCTTCTTCTTCTTCTTCTTCTTCTTCTTCTTCTTCTTCTTCTTCTTCTTCTTCTTCTTCTTCTTCTTCTTCTTCTTCTTCTTCTTCTTCTTCTTCTTCTTCTTCTTCTTCTTCTTCTTCTTCTTCTTCTTCTTCTTCTTCTTCTTCTTCTTCTTCTTCTTCTTCTTCTTCTTCTTCTTCTTCTTCTTCTTCTTCTTCTTCTTCTTCTTCTTCTTCTTCTTCTTCTTCTTCTTCTTCTTCTTCTTCTTCTTCTTCTTCTTCTTCTTCTTCTTCTTCTTCTTCTTCTTCTTCTTCTTCTTCTTCTTCTTCTTCTTCTTCTTCTTCTTCTTCTTCTTCTTCTTCTTCTTCTTCTTCTTCTTCTTCTTCTTCTTCTTCTTCTTCTTCTTCTTCTTCTTCTTCTTCTTCTTCTTCTTCTTCTTCTTCTTCTTCTTCTTCTTCTTCTTCTTCTTCTTCTTCTTCTTCTTCTTCTTCTTCTTCTTCTTCTTCTTCTTCTTCTTCTTCTTCTTCTTCTTCTTCTTCTTCTTCTTCTTCTTCTTCTTCTTCTTCTTCTTCTTCTTCTTCTTCTTCTTCTTCTTCTTCTTCTTCTTCTTCTTCTTCTTCTTCTTCTTCTTCTTCTTCTTCTTCTTCTTCTTCTTCTTCTTCTTCTTCTTCTTCTTCTTCTTCTTCTTCTTCTTCTTCTTCTTCTTCTTCTTCTTCTTCTTCTTCTTCTTCTTCTTCTTCTTCTTCTTCTTCTTCTTCTTCTTCTTCTTCTTCTTCTTCTTCTTCTTCTTCTTCTTCTTCTTCTTCTTCTTCTTCTTCTTCTTCTTCTTCTTCTTCTTCTTCTTCTTCTTCTTCTTCTTCTTCTTCTTCTTCTTCTTCTTCTTCTTCTTCTTCTTCTTCTTCTTCTTCTTCTTCTTCTTCTTCTTCTTCTTCTTCTTCTTCTTCTTCTTCTTCTTCTTCTTCTTCTTCTTCTTCTTCTTCTTCTTCTTCTTCTTCTTCTTCTTCTTCTTCTTCTTCTTCTTCTTCTTCTTCTTCTTCTTCTTCTTCTTCTTCTTCTTCTTCTTCTTCTTCTTCTTCTTCTTCTTCTTCTTCTTCTTCTTCTTCTTCTTCTTCTTCTTCTTCTTCTTCTTCTTCTTCTTCTTCTTCTTCTTCTTCTTCTTCTTCTTCTCCTTCTTCTTCTCCTTCTCCTTCTTCTTTTCCTTCTTCTTCTTCTTCTTCTTCTTCTTCTTCTTCTTCTTCTTCTTCTTCTTCTTCTTCTTCTTCTTCTTCTTCTTCTTCTTCTTCTTCTTCTTCTTCTTCTTCTTCTTCTTCTTCTTCTTCTTCTTATTATTATTATTATTATTATTATTATTATTATTATTATTATTATTATTATTATTATTATTATTATTATTATTATTATTATTATTATTATTCATCTTGCCTGGAATAGAAGACCATGAAGCAGTTATTATAACATCCAATCTTAACTCAGAAAGAAAAAAGGCAAAACAACGTAAAATACCAGTACAACTGTGTAAATAATGTGATCAATATAAGACGAAAAATGAAATCCTTGCTTTTCAAAAAGAGTATTTAGAAGGTTATAACCTTAACTATGTAAATGAAATGTGGAGAAGCATCAAATATAAACTAATGGTCACTGTGAACCAAAATGTACCTACAAAATATAACTCAGGCAATTTCCAACAACTCTGGTTTACAACTGAAACTAAACGTTTAGATCGCAGAACGAAAGAATGGTTCATCAAAATGAGAAAATGTAACTCAGAAAAGGTAACAAGTGAAAGTAAAGAGATATAAAAGCAAGTTTAACAAGCGTGTAAAACAGCACCTGCAGATTATATAAAGAACATGATAAATGAAGATGGAAAAACATAACAGAAAATATGGACATAAATTGAGAGCGAAAACGAGGAAAATTTTGGAATTTCAGTCCTAAAACCTGACCATGTATCATGTTCATTGCTGTCAAGCAGTAATTATTTTAGTCCTCTTGCTTTTATGACCTTTATGGGATACATTTCAGGATGTGTTACATCTGTAGTTAATTTTTTGGTATTGGATCAGAAAATACTAAAGAAAATTGGCTATTCAAGAGTTCAGTTTTAGATTTAGGGTCTTGAATTGAAATATTTTATTTTTTTTAGGATTGAGATTACAAAATTTTCCTGGTTATTACTTCTGATGTATGTCAATAATTTTGTGTTATGTTTTCCATCTTCACTTATCAAATTCTTGATATAATCTTTATATAATATAAATGTTCTGCATGCTGGTTAACATTTCCTTTTTATTTCTTTGTGTTTACTTGTTACTCTCTTCGAGTTACATTTTTTCATTTTTGATTAACCATTATTTCTTTCTGCGAGCTAGACGTTTAGTGGCAGTTGAGAGGGTTGTTGGAAATTGCCTGAGGTATATTTTTGTTGGGTAGGGGGGTTACGCATAATACATAACAAAACTGTACTGATGTTCTCTTCCGCGCTGCATTTTGTCTGTTTTGAATAACCACCCCCATCTCATACCCCCAACACACACACACACACACACACACACACGCATGGCATACACATATACACACTTATCCAGCCATTGCTCACAATATTGGATACACGTGAGCTTTGTCGGTTACTTTATTCGAAAACCACAACAAGGATGGAGATGAAGTGTCTTGTGATTTATTTCTTAGACTAAAATATGGTCTGGTATTTAACTACTACTACTCCTGCTACTGTTAAACGATGTTGATTCCCTACGACTACGATCTTTTTGACTTCCTCAAGGAGGTTATAAATAGAATTTTATTTATAACCTCCTTGGACATGCTTCAAATTTTTCCTGAAGGAAGGAATACTGAAAATAGTCAACATGGCGGAGAGACGTGTAATGCCCGATGATCTGAAGAATATTGAGTTTGAAACAAGTGAAGATGTCGATGTTACTCCAACATTCGATAACATGGGGCTCAGGGAAGAGCTTCTCCGAGGAATATACGCATATAGTGAGTATAATCTATATCCCTGTAAATAATGAGTTGCAAGTGATATGAAAAAGAAAGTTACCTGTTATCGATAGTAACACCGGGGATCTCGCACGACACTTGGAATCTAGAGAGAAAAAATGCTAATCAATCTTTTTAGTATTTGTCACAAAGAAAGCATGTGGTCCAGATGAACTTATAGGTATTGTACCTAAGTAAAGACATGTCGCTATGAATTTAGCACCAATATTTACCACAATCTTTAGCCTAACCTGTCCATTCAAACACAGAGTACCAGATACATGGAAACGATCAGAACTGATTCCGTGTCAAAGAAATGCAAACTGGAAAATCATGAATGGTCTAACCCAGTGGTAGTAGGTAGTTTTATCGTCTAGCTTAGAGACTATTTTTCTGTTCCAAAATCTTGTCGTAAAATTATACGCCATTTTCAGGGTTTTGGAATGGATACGGCAGGTTTCACAAAATGGTCCATCCCCATTTCCCTCTTTTGTCAAAATGTACATGTTATATTTCTTACAAGTGTTATTTACCATGTTAAAGCTTAGAACCTGAGGATTCCAGAGATATGACTTTAAGAGATAGCGAGGCAAGTACATTAGCTTTTAAAAGTCATGTTTTTCAGTCATGGGCATAACTGAAAATTCTAGGTCCAGTGACGTAATGTTACGCGAACTGCACGGGTCCGTCGACCGAGGTTTCCCTAGCGTTTGTTTAGTGACGTAACGCTTGGGCATCTGGTTTGGAGAGTTCCATGACTTTTCCTTAGTTCTCAATAAGATGTGAAGTCTGTGTTTGTGTTTCCCGACACTTCGTCCACGGCCGGTGCCTTACCATTGATCAGATGACTCGCGTATTCGGATCGTGTGGATGGATGAAAACTGATGCTTTTTTGTCCCGTTTTTTGTAAAATTCTGTGATTGTACGCCTTTATACTATCCTTATTACGGGTTTATCATGTGTGCCATTCTGCTGAAACCGGTACGGTAAACTTCACGACTTATATAACGAGTGAGGATGCGATACGTATAGGCCGATATTTGCGAATAGAGGGAAAGAGAGAGAGATGCACCAGCAACAAAACCTCACCGAAAAGAAAGCGCTTTTGCAACAATGGTTCTTTCCCCCTCCCCTCCCTCTCCGACTATCTACAGTCACATAGAGCGCCCCCACTAGACTAGCACGAACTTGTGTCTTTATCGATCGATAATTGCTTCGCGGAATACGGGACGAGATGGAGCGGTGGCTTACAAATGTTGAACTCTACTTGAACCTGTGCTATTAGTATTATTTACTCTCTCTCTCTCTCATTTAAATGCGTTTTTAGTAATATTGTATTGTTATGCGAAGAAGACTGTGCATAGTGGAGACGTAGAGTCACTGTCGTTGTAATGGACTTCTAAACCTCCCATATTGCCAATTATCTTGTCTTTATTTATCCTGATCAGTCTCCTTTCTGATGGCCGATCATCGTCTACATTTTTGTGCGGACATACGCGCATGGCCGTCAGCCATGACCGTAAGAGACATCCCAAGACAAAGTATTCGCAAAAGCCAACCGGACAATTTAAAAACAAAAAATTTCATGATTTCTCAATAGGCTTACACGAGATGAACTATGAGAAAATAGCTCGACGCAGAATACTACCATTATTAGATCTCAGATCGAAAAAAAAATTGTTTGTCCAGCCATAAGGTTTTGCAGACTGACAGTAGTCTCATGGTATTCTCACTCTCATTTAGAGTCACCTATGATTTTTTTCGTGTCTTATAACTGGGATATATGGTCGTAGGAATACGTTTCCTTTCACTCCAGATCATAAAACGGCACTTCTATGTATTTTTCAACTTTTTTTTTCAGCTCTTTTAATTTGTAGACCACAGTTGTTACATAATAATGAAAATCTGAAACCTTCCTCACGTGATCACTGTAAAAGATTTTTAAAAATAGAACTCGCAAATTTTCTTTGAACAATTCTCTTTCACATGGAATTAAAGAAAACAGAATAAAGGTCGTTGACCTTACCTACCTTAAGGTCAAAAAGGACTTATTAAAAAGAGGGAAATGCTGTCAGTCTCAATTGCTGACGTTCGCACCCAAAAAATATTCACAATACCCACAAATTGAAAGCAAATTTCACAATATTATGTTTTTTATATCTGTCGCTGTACATTGACCAAATGTTAAGAAGGTTCATCAATTAGACTGAAAAGATTAATTGAATAGTTCAAGTTCATTGAGTCCCATTTTTGTGAAACATTAGACAACTTGCTGTAACTCCCGTGTTTCAGGGTTTCCCCGTATTAATATCACTAAAATTAAGGGCTTGAAAAGATAAGAGAGATGCGCTTCAAGACTGAGTGTGAAAGAAAGATCTGCTGCAGACCTGCCGTTATGAGTCCCATTTTGTGAAACATGATCTGCTGCAGACCTAAAATTAAGCTTGAAAAGATAAGAGAGATGCGCATTCAAGACTTTTGAAAGAAAGATCTGCAGATTTTATCCAGATTTAATCGGAAACATCCCGATTTTTTTTTTTGCGAAAATTTGTGAAATTCGATTTTTTTGTTGTAACACAACTGCAGTCGTTGCCTAGACATTATTCCGTATATTCAGCGTGCGATTTTTGTTTTTAATCAGCCAATAGTCAGATGTCGTGCCTATACAGGATTCATGTTATGAGTAATGGTGTATCGATTCTTCCCTAATATTATATTGTTCTCTTTGTCCATTCTTTAGAGTACTGTGCTTGTACTTGTTCGAGACCTCACAAATCGTTGTATGGTTACGTTTATATTGAGGCTCTACGCAATTACTAGAGCGTTGAATTTCAAACTTATCAAGCAGAAAGCTTCGCTGGTATTCAATTACTTGTTAAATCTAGATCTAAACATCCCTCGGGATGCCCTTTTTCCGTATTTATACGGAAATCCGTACATTTCGAAATTCTCCAGTATGTCCCGGACGTTTCGAAATTCTCCGTATCTCGATTTATTTCCGTCCGAAAAAAAATGAAAAAATGCATACAGAACTTTTATCACGGGCGATCATTTTATACCCGTCACCGATCCATCCAGTTCCCGAGCCTATAAAAACTATTTGATGGGATATTCATACTTTTCCCGATCTCTTCTCTTCCGCCCATTCGAGTGAGCCACAGTGAAGTCAAAGGCGAAATATGACAATACGTCACAACTCCACTGATAAAGACAGAACAAACATGTGACCTTTCGGGTATAACCCTTAGTCAGACAACAAATGAGAAATATCTCAAATCTAGATCTAAGTACTACCTCAGGCATCACACACAATGTGATGTCAGAAGAAAAACAGAAAGGAGGAAGAAAGAAAGAAAAAGACGTGATAATGCGAAATGTATACAAATTACAAATGTATCGATGCAATAAGGGAACCGAGTAAACCGATACATTTGTAATTTGTATACATTTCGCACCTGCAGTATAAATTTTTGCCTTGATTGATACTTCCTTGCAATCATTCTCTATCATTTCTTCTTTCTAGACCCAGTGAGATATAGATCTAGTCTTATAGTTATCCTATTTTTTCGTTCTTGTTTCCCATACTCACACCTTTCTTTCTTCTTCCCCTCTCTCTTTCTTCTTCTCTCTCTCTCTCTCTCTCTCTCTCTCTCTCTCTCTCTCTCTCTCTCTCTCTCTCTCCTTCTATCTCTCTCTCTCTATTTCCTTCTCACCTTTTATTACTTAATTATTTTCATATTTTTATTTCATTCTAGATCTGAACCTTCCATTCTCGCTCATTCTTCACATCCCCCTCTACTACGTTTCTTATCATCACTGTCTTTTTCTTTCTTACTTCCTCGTTTCTGTTTTTCTTCTGACATCACATTGTGTGATGCCTGAGGTAGTACTTAGATCTAGATATTTCTCGTTTGTTGTCTGACGAAGGGTTATACCCAAAACGTCACGTGTTTGTTCTGTCTTTATTAGGGAGTTGTCACTTATTGTCAATGTCATATTTCGCCATTATTCATTAAACGACTCACCACTCATCGTTCACAACGACTCCCGAGATATCTTGTTTGATTTGCGTTTTGGCTGGACTAACCAGACCTGGACTCCCATTATTTATTCTAAAGTGCTTATAATTGGAATATAGATTTAGATATATCTAGAATAGATCTCGTGATTCAAGCATGAAGTTCTGCGAGGAGGATTGTGTTCAACAGGGCGACGGTAATGTGTAAACTTTTGATAAAGGAGTGAAAAGTAAATTCAAAGAATGGCTTCAAGAAAAGGTCGCTGATGGAGGATATTTTTCTAACTTCTTCCGAAAAATGAAAGACTGGATTTGTCTATTGCATAGTACGGGAGGACAAAATAAATTATAGTAGCAATGGCAAGAAAGCTCTGGCTTTGCACGTGAATCGAGTTTCTCACTTAAACAACGTGAAAGTTTAAAAAACTGGAACAAAAAACCCAACCCCCGCTTTTGCTGCTGTTTCAAAATTTGAAGAAGAAAAACTTGACCTTATTTCACCTGCTTCCTATCACAAAAAAGTTCAGTATTTTTATCTTGACCAGAGGGCATCCCTGATCCCTAGTATTAGGACGTCTAGATCTAGGTCTAGATGATCTGTATCTGTACTCTTAAGTAGATCTAATAGATCTAAATCAAGTCGAGATTAAAATCTTTGAAACAATATGACTCCCCCTGCAGCAAAGTACGATCACACGTGTGTCCAGAGACAGAGGGAAGTGTCGCGTGTGTGTGTGTTTGCGTGCGATCGCGAATAGATGTGAGCGTGTTTGTTACAGAGGAGTGAGCAACAATTTATGAAGTGAAAAACAAATGCAAGGAAGAATAGAGGTTGGATGATAATTGACAGGTATGTCAAGCATGTATGTCTGACCGGTTAGCAGGAGTGGGGGCATCATGTGTCTGTGAAGAATGAAAATACGATAGCAATGATTAGAAAGATAAGTGACCACTGGTGAGAAAGAGGAGTCTTCCACTTTCAGTATGTAAGCAATGAGTGGGAAGGAGACAAACTGTAATGCTGATTTAGTACTAGAATTCAGGTTTTATTGGCACGGGGAGCTATTATAATGGATATTTTTACTTGGGAAACGGCAGCACCAGCGTCAACAATGGCCTTATTTTATTATTATTAAGTTCGAGATTAGGCGACCAGCTGACCAGCTGAAATCCTGATTTTCCCCCAGGATCCTGATTTTTTTACATCTTGGTCCTGATTTTTTAAAATTAGAGTGGCAGGTCTGCACCTGATTCATTTGTAATTTGTCAAATCCAGGGGGACAATAATAAAAATGCCAAATAATAACAAGGTATTATCATTAGACGTTTAAATTTATAATTTAGTCAGTACAAAAATACTTAGTCTATTCCTAATTTAATTGGGATCATGCTGCGGACCATCATTTATCATTAATGATAAATAGTGCCAGGGTCCATTGATTATTGATCATTATTGGCTCACCGAATGAGTGACGAGCTCCTTGCACTTTCACTATTAGTGGCGATGTTCATCCGTCATTAATAACAAATAGTGCTGGCATTAATCCTTATAATCAGGGTGTCCAGCAAGGTCGGAAAGTCTGAAATATGTCGGATTTTTCATACTCAGGTCTGAAATGGTCGGAAATTGATGTCTTGTGTATGAAAACAAGTAGGAAATGAGGCTCAGGTAGTAAAAACAGTTTCCATGCATCAGGGAAATCCTTGAAAACGAAATAAATGTTGCCCGGTCGAGAAAAACACCAGGGGAAATGATGTGTTGAGGACAAACATGAGGGAAAATCAGGGAAATTGATGTTGACGTGAACAATTATCGGCACCGCGAAATGGGAAAATGCGAATAAGATCGTGGACGATGAATGATCATTTTGTCATCCGTTTCGGTCATGCATGCTTTGCTGTTTGGCGATTCTTTTATGTTGAAACTAAACGATTCTGATACCTTCTTTAAAATTATAATGTTTGCCTGGGGGATTAGTATCGGATTTTGAAACAAAGCTTTCAATACTTTCTTTAATTTTAGCGCCTATACAATACCATGAACTGCTTATCTACGGCCCAGCCTTCTTTCTTCAATTTAGCTTTTACTCTGTAGAGATTAAGAATGCTGTGTGTGTTAAAAAACCGATCGCGCACGTTGTTGTATGGTTCGTGTCAAAGGGAGAGAGACAGAGGGCAATGTGCATATTCTAAGTCCGATCGCGCACGTGTGTGTATAGGAAGGCTAGACAGAATGTTTGTGTGTGTTTAATGTGGCCAATCGTGCATGTGTGTATTTGTATTAGAGAGAGAGTATATGGAGAGTCGGAGTTTACGGATGACCCGAAAGGCAAATGCAAGTGTGTAGTAAGAATAGAAGAGGTTGGATGATCAAAGGGATACCATGCACTCACGGCCTGATAGCAGAATAGATGTGGGGAAATGAGAGCATGAAGAAAGTCGATGTGAAAATATATGATGGCAAAATAAGAGGCGACTGAGTCTGACATACGGTATCGGAAGAGAAAGAGAAATCACGAATGTCTTCCACTACAGTGTAGACATGGGTGGGAAAGGGTATAACCGGGAAGAAGGCAATTCAGTACTTTAGTATACAGTAATACTAGATCTAGATTCCGGTTTTATTGAAGAAGAAAGAAGGGGGGGGTGGTTGCCATATAGAGATTTTTACTGGGAGAGAGAGACTGGTAGGGGGGTGGTTAAAAGTAGAACGGAGGAATATTTATAATTGGCAGTTCAATCAAGTTAGAAAAAGCCTTCCAAACCTCATTTTCTACAATCTTTAGCTTAACCTGTCCATTCAAACACATAGAGTACCAGATGCACGGAAACGATCAGAACTGATTCCCGTGTCAAAGAAATGCAACTGGAAAATCATGAATGGTCTAACCCAATGGCTGTAGGTAGTTTCATCGTCTAGCTTAGAGACTATTTTCCCCTGTTCCAAAATCTTGTCGTAAAATTATGCGCCATTTTCAGGGTTTTGGAATGGATATGGCAGGTTTCACAAAATCCCTGTTTCCCTCTTTTGTCAAAATGTACATGTTATATTTCTTACAAGTGTTATTTACCATGTTAAAGCTTAGAACCTGAGGATTTCAGATATATGACTTTAAGAGATAGCAAAGGACTGTGAGGCAAGTACATTAGCTATTAAAAGTCGTGTTTTTTCAGTCAAGGGGCATAACTGAAAATTCTAGGTCCAGTGACGTAATGTTACGCGAACTGCACGGGTCCGTCGACCGAGGTTTCCCTGGCGTTTACTTGGGCATCTGGTTTGGAGAGTTCCATGACTTTTCCCTAGTTCTCAATAAGATGTGAAGTGTTTGTGCGTGTGTTTAGGCTATGGATATTGTCACTCTTGTTTTTTATTTATTTTTCGAAAGGAGAAAAAAAATAATTCATTTTTGCACTGTTTGCATGTTTTGTGAAATGATAGGGGTAGATCCATCACTTCTAGATCTTTCAGCTATCAGAATTTTTTTTCTTCAGAAATGTGTGGGAAAATGCTGAAATTAAGTGAAATATTATTAATCCAAAGTGAAACATTAAAGAAATGTGTGATCACTTTTCATTTCATTGAGATGCACTAGAAAGTCATTCACTTATGATTTGAATAACAATTTATCATAATGCACTGAAATTTGAAATATTTACGCTGTTCTTCGTTTCTAGCACAGGGAGAGTATTTCATTTCCTATGTAGGATTTTTTGTGTTGAGGTAGGAAATTTTCAGTTGATTTTGTGCTGGACACCCTGTAATGTAGATCTAGAGTATGTTTTTTTTTTAGCTATAATCTATCTTAATGTCTCCACTATAATAGTACTTCCCTAAGCGGCAATTGCCAATACAGATCTTGATTTATCCAATGTAAATCAGCGCAAACTTAATCAAGACCAAGGGCACACCACTAGTTTCCACAACAAAGGTAATTTAGTGGTTTTTGGTAGATTTGTTGTTGTTGCCCAGACTGCCCTGAAAACAACCAAAGGATCTGTAAGGTGCATGGAGTGTTGTAATATATGCATACAGGATGTTCTTTTGTATCATCAGTCTCTGATGGGACTAGGTGTTGATCCACCTACAGGAACAGGTGTGAGTTATAAAAATTGTTGTTTCTTTTTTTTTTATCAGGCACGTCCATACAACCTTTTGGTTGAGAGGCTGACATCTTGCCTCTGGACCACAGGGTCCTCATGTCATGAGTTGATAGTAAACATAGCGCCCTGAACATATAAGTGCTGTACATATTAAATTCATATATGCCCATTGTAGCTGTCTTGTTTTCTTTCAGATTTTGAAAAACCATCCGCAATTCAACAAAGAGCTGTAAAGCCAATAGTCAAAGGACGAGATGTCATTGCACAGTAAGTGAAGAAAATAATGTAATGTTTTAAATGACAGCATGTTTGGCGGTTTTAATTTTATTATTAATTGGGTTTACCTGTGCCTCATTGTCCATTATTTTCAAGATTCTACACCATTTGACATACACAGCTGCCATTGCTTCATCATCATATTGATGGTGAAAGTCGCAAAGTCTAACATTATCAACACCTTTTTTTCTCTCACTTTTTAATATTAGGAACCCCCTGTCCTTCGTCTGGTTGGGATTCAGGGCACAAGAACCAATAGAAACCCATATAATAACCATATGAGCAATCTGTGTATCCTTATATATTGTGTCTAGTTTTTTACACTTGCAGACCATGTGTGTTTGAAAATGGATTAAAATGCTCAGCATCTCTTTCTTTGATTTTGTTTGGGACTTTCATTGTCGATATGTACATTATAAGTGTTTTCAATCAGTGAAATACGTAGCAAGATTATTTTTTGGTAGTCCACATTTTTGTAGTAGCTGACAATCAATTTCTATTGACTGTCCAGCATATTAATGAGTTGATCATTATATAGCTAATTAATTCTGATGATCTTTAGTGGTAATCTCCGGATTCGTGAAGGGCCTTTGAAGCATGATCAATTATTTATTTCTTGCTTGAAACAAACTATTTTAAGCTGATGACCATTGTGAACTTGTTAAGGGAACTGGGGGGGGGAAGTGTCCCTCCATTTTTACTGCCTACTGTAAGTTTACACAAGTGTCAGGCATGCTTGGTATTTGAAGCATACCACTATCATCGTCTCTTAACGAAGTCTTTGAGAGGCACTTATTGGCATTAGATGGGGTTAAAAATACTTTGCTACAAGAAAGAAAATTGATTTTGTCTGATGAGTGCCATTTGGTAATTCCTTCAGGACTTTGGGTTTTTTTAGCCACATATGTGAGCCGATCTGCAAAAACCCATCAGGTTGCTTAAGAAACAGTTTTGAGATATGGGCTAAATAGGGTGTTTGGATCACCCAATGTCATCTTCTACAACCATTTCTACATCATCTGCAGTAATTCCACACTCATATTCTACCTCTAAATATTTTATTTTAAATTGTTTAAGAGGCATGCAATCCTCAGATTCTGACAAATGACGTGAATTCGACTGTATAATAGTCAGCATCTTTGGACTGCTTCAAAGAATTTGAAAATTTAAACTGTGTCATGTCATACCTCGTCGGAAAGGAATTCTCACATGTTTTCATTTCATTCATAGTATGCATAAATAAAATAAGTTTGAAATCAATACGAATCCTTTAAATAAGGCTCGAAAGAAACTCTAACTTCGATGTTAGAGTTTCCTACAATAAATGCATAAAATCACCACAAATGCAATTATTATTGCTAAATAATCCATGTTTTCTCCCTATTTCAAGTCATGTATTTTATATTTAAAGCACTATGACTTATTAACACATTGTCTAAACAACCGAGCCTAGATTGTCACGCACTTGCTGGGTAAACCATATGGCAGATGAAGAAATCGCATGCCACCTACACGATTAGGGAAACCTTGTTTGCAAGGCTTTTCTGGTAACAATCATATTTTGGATGTTATGAATGGCTGTAATTTAGATAGTCTCAGATCTTACACCCACTTGTTCAAATACCAAACTTATGGTAATTATTTTGATGAATTCAATTTAGCTTTAAGCAACTTAAAAAGCATGTCATGTTTTTGACTATGATGACAAATTATAATACTGCCTGTTCAGAGAGACAACTAGAGCATATTTAAGACATTAATTATGTTGATATATTATATTTTTTCCTTTTTTTCTCTCAACAGAGCTCAGTCTGGTACAGGCAAAACAGCAACATTCTCTATCGCCATCTTACAATGTCTTGACACACAAATTAGAGAGACTCAAGCTCTCATCCTTTCACCAACTCGTGAATTGGCAAACCAGATTCAGAAGGTATAGACATGAAAACATATTACTTTACAAGTTTTCCATTTAAAAGTCATAAGATATGGGCTTATGATACATGCACCAAGTGCCTCAAAGAAAGAGGTGTGTTTATAGCCAATACCCATTCACAAGACGCGCCGGAAGTTCAGTCGGTAGATTGTTAACCGACCATCCAGGAGGCCCTGAGTTAGATTCCCAGTCTGGGCGAAATTTTCTGGCCGTCATGTCAACCCAGCAGCAAAATGGGCAATTAGGTCTATTCAGACTCCATGAAGGTAATGGCAGTGTAGAAAGCAATGGCAACCTACCATGCTGTGCCATATGCCTGGAAAAATCAGGACACTACTCCTGATTACCCAACGCTCCACTCAAGATTTACTTTATTTTACTTTATCCATGCACAAATGCAGGCGTACCAACTTTACACCAATTAGATTTGACTGTAAAGATGTCCAGCATGTGAGCATATATGCTTTACAATACTGCTTTGTTTTCTATTTTATAACACTATCGGAGAAAGCAGTTGAAAGCGATTTAATAGGTAGCTTTAAAAGTACTTCAAGGCAAAGGGTGATAATAATCGTCCATATCATAATAGATACTGTATGATAGAATTATTGTGCCTCTGTTTTCTCTCAATATGAAAATGCCTTTCTCATTCTTGTCAAAACTTTATTGATTTTTTGGCATGAAAATGAGGAAGAAATTTGTAAGAACAAGAATACTTTTATGCCTGTGAGCAACCATTCCATTGAAGGACTTCTCTTCTTTATGGATAGGAGATATTTGTTATATATTAGTTATAACAGAAAAGTAATAAATGTCAACTTCACTAAGAAGAATCAAGAAAGGGAAGACTGATAATAAGAATGAGTAGAAGGGAAATTAAGGATGAGGTTTGGGTAGGGGGGGGTCAAAGGGGAGCAAGTGCAATAGAGAATAGTAGATTTAAATTAGAAATAGAGGATGGAGGGAGTGTTGTCTTTTTTATGGAATGTCGAAGTGAAGATTAAGATTCTAATTATCAGTCTTCCCTTTCTTGATTCCTCTCTCTATACCCCCCCCTTTTTTTTTCTTTTTTTCTTCGTCCTTTCTATTTTTTTCTTCTTACATCTCACTGTGTAATGCCTATATAAGTGTGAAGGTGTTTCTCATTTGTTTGTCTGATGAAGGGTTATACCCGAAACATCACATGTTTGTTCTGTTATCCTTTGTAGACTTATTGTTTATCACTTTTGACTTCATTCCAGCATGGCTCCTTTGTGTTAATTTGAAGTGTTGGGTTTTTTTTCATTCTTCTTTCTTTGCTGCACCACCATATACTGTGAGCACCAACATTATGTGTTTTCATTATGCTTGGATTTATTTTCAGCTTTTATTTCATAGTGGTTTGGTTGTATGATCATGCTTTTGCATAATTGTCTTCTTCTCAATAGGTTATCCTTGCATTGGGAGACTACATGAATGTTCAGTGTCATGCTTGCATTGGTGGTACAAATGTGGGTGATGATATCCGGAAACTGGATTATGGTCAACATGTTGTTTCTGGAACTCCAGGAGAGTTTTTGGTGAGTTTGAGTGAAAGGACAAAGTGTGTGATAATTGTAATTTCTTTCATGATTAAGTCACTATTTTTTTTAGATTACATCTTGATACTTTCTACGGTCATATCCACAAATTGAATGGAGGATATTGCTTGTATATTTAGTGAAAAGATTTAAATGGGAAATAAAACAAAATTGGTTTTGTTCTGCTGTTTGTATCTTTGTCCATTTCATGAATTTCAGATATGATCAAAAGAAGAAATTTGCGAACGAGGGCCATCAAAATGCTTGTTTTGGATGAAGCAGATGAGATGTTGAAAAAAGGTAAGGAAAGTTAAATGAAGAGGTCACTTTATATATTAAATTTTACTTGCACTGTTCACAGTCATATTATATAAACATGCTTTTGTTTACGTCTTAATATATCCATTTTTGTACCTTATATACCCGTTTATGTTTGTAATGATACATGCCTACTCCGTAAGTTTAATCATTCTGATCTGGATTTTCCTTGACTTCAATATTGGAAATGGACATTTTTATGTTTTAATAATGGTTGATGTTTCCAACCATACGACATATTTATCACCTGTGGAGTTAAAATATTTTTTTTTGTAATGCTTATGATTTCAGGTTTCAAAGAACAGATCTATGATGTTTATAGATATCTCCCTCCTGCTACTCAAGTTTGCCTTATCTCAGCTACCCTTCCCCATGAAATTTTGGAAATGACCAACAAATTCATGACCGACCCCATTCGGATCCTTGTCAAACGGTTTGTTTGCATACTTGCTTACTTTTTAATTATTTTTAGTGCTTACAGTATTTTATAATGTTTCAACGTTCTTTGCCACAAGTTCTGTGACCAGGAAGGAAAGGTGTACTATAGTGGTCCAGAGATAAGGTATCTGCCACTTAACCAATAGGTTGTGGGTTTATGTCCTGATAGGTTGAACACATTTCTTGAGTTGTTTTTGGATAAAATTCACTTCCCTGATTCAGGTAGGTGGATCGACACCTAGTTACACCAGAGACGGGCGATAAAATGAGGTTCCGTGTGTTGATTATATCGCTCTGTTCACGTTGAAGATCCCTTGACTGATGACAGGACAATCCTAACAAAAGCGGCCTCTTAAAACCTTGCTTTACCATAGTTGTAGATGTGGGGTAAAGTCTTATCGAATTTGTGACCAAGGTAGCTTATTGCTACCTGCTCCAACGCTTTCATTAAGCTGCCATGAAGATTTTAAGCTCATGTTCTTTCAATCTTTTGTTAATTTTTATATCTTTATTTATTTACTGACTTCTTTATATTGAAATTTTGACATCATTGTATCAATTATTTGTTTTTAATATTTGAATGGAATGCATTTCTTTCTGGGTTATGCTGAACAAAATTGATTTTAATCAATCAGTTGTTCAACTTATTGTGAATAAATTTTATTTGCTTTCAGTGATGAACTGACACTGGAGGGAATAAAACAGTTCTTTGTGGCAGTGGAACGAGAAGAATGGAAGTTTGATACCCTCTGTGATCTCTATGACACACTCACAATCACACAAGCTGTCATTTTCTGTAATACTGGCACGCAAAGTAGATTGGCTGACAGAGAAGATGAGGGAGATGCGAACTTTACAGTGTCGTCTATGCATGGAGATATGCCACAGAGTGAAAGAGAGGAGATTATGAAAGAGTTCCGTTCTGGTGGCAGGTATTTTATCACGATCTGAATTAATTTTCTTTGCTCTGAATGTACCAGCAAAGTTGATAATGTTATTTACATACTTTGATTTAGTAGATCAATCGTTCATTTGGTTGACTCCTGTGGACACAGGTTAATGATTTTAAAAGTTACGAGCCGTTACGTTGTTTTTACATTAAGGATAGTATTGCAAATGAAAATTTTGTTTGTTGTTGTTGAACTCACTGACTGCATTACCGACCGGAATCGGTCCAATCCCCGAGACTGCTGACTCCTAAAGCCGTCTCCAGCTGGTCTCATATTTTACATTTTTTTTCTTCTGTAAGCTGATACGTATCGGTCCTGGCACTCTCCCACATTGAAATATAAATATCTTTCTACTTTCACTTTTAATATGGTATCGATTTCTCATTCCTAGCAGCATTTATTTACTAGTGGGAAGAGTAAAGGATAAATCTTTGAAAACTCAAAATGTTGGTGTCAAAACATTTTTCGAAGCAATGGATGGTGGTCATTGTATCTCTACAGATACAGAAGTTAATTCTAGAGATTCACCAACTATTTTAATAAAGATAATATGATGGTGATATTGACAATGGGTAGGAGAAAGTGAAAACTAAATGAAAATACTGAAAATAAGTTAAGCACTGATCCCGGCGTTCCTGGTACTAGTTCTAAATCTAAACCTCAGCTTGGGCGTAAGAAAATATATCTAGATTGAGATCTGCTATTGATGTAGATGATTTCACTGATGTTATTCTTGACCTAGTTGAGGATGCTTCAATATTGAAGAAGTCAGTTGGAAGATGATTTTCCACATATTCCTCCTTTTCTCTTTATTTTCACTCTTTGATATTATTTTCATTATCATATACATATGTTACTGTTTTATACTATTTCTGTGTAATTTCTATCATGAATAGGGGATTGTTGACTCAAAATATCATACTGGTTGGTTAGAAAAAAACAAAGTATTTTTTCACCCAAACATTGACATTTACAAAAAAAAAATTATGGAAAAATAACAAAAACATATACTTTAACAAGATTTATTCCACTGAAAATTGCATTTCAAGTAGGTTAACATGCTTTTTAACTTTATTTGTTAATTGTGCTCACAGTGATTTTTTAAACAACTTAAGAACGGCTAACTAAAAAAGTTATTTCAGGACATTGAGCTCTCCCAAACTGATCTGTATTAAAATGTGAAATCTTTGCTATGATTTTTTTTGGTATGCCAATTTTTATTTGTTGGTGGAGTGATTTATGGGAAATTGTAACCAGAATCAGTGAAATGAATCATGCTTCTAATGTCACTCCCTGGAGGAAAAGAATTGCTGCAGGTTCCTTTCTTTTATTTTGCAGCCGTGTACTTATCACCACAGATGTCTGGTCCAGAGGTATTGATGTCAGCAAGTTTCATTAGTTATCAATTATGACCTTCCAAACAGCAGAGAATTGTATATTCACAGGTGAGTTTAACATCTCTATTCAATGTCTAAGTTTGGTGATGAAGTCACACACAAAATACTACTTCACAGACTTGAAGTTATTATGTTGGCTAAGCTAAAATATTATCTAGTCATTGTTCAACTTTTCTGTTCCCAATAAGACATCATGAAAATGCTTAAGGGCATTATGCAGATGACAGTGCAGTTCTAATGACTTTGACTTGTTGAGAGTTGTAATAGTTGGGCATGCTCTCACACAGACATTACAGTAACAGCCCATTATGTTTTCTTTCTTTCTTTATCAGCTCCCATTTTACCTTCCGGTGTAGGGTTTAGATGCCTGAAATTATCTTTCTCCAGGCTGCCCTGTCCTGACATTTTCTGTTTCCTTCCATGAAAAGTTAAATTTCCTTGCGTTAATGCCTCTTTTATATCTTCTTCCCACTTTATCCGAGGTCTGCCTTTTGGTCTTTTACCTTGAGTTTTAGCACTATACTGATTTAGTTATTTTATGCAAAATTTATTCCAGATTGACACAAACAATCTAATGTCACCTTTTAAGATTTCAAGAGAGCGAGAGAAACATGAAAAGTTGAAAACTGCTGTATCAACTATCATAACCATGATTCACTAGTTAATTGTTAAGAAAACAACTTTTTTGTCTCCAGAATTGGTCGATCAGGTCGTTTTTGGGAGAAAGGGTGTTGCCATCAATTTTGTCAAGAATGATGATATTCGTATCCTGAGAGACATTGAACAGTACTACGCCACCCAAATTGATGAAATGCCCATGAATGGTGAGTGATGCTGTGTCATGTGTTTTGATGTCATCCATATAATCAAAAATAATTTTTTATGATCAGAATCCAGTGGATCAGAGAAAATCAGGGAAAGGAAAAAACGTTTCCCAGTTAGTGTTGTAAATGTTATTATGCTTTGTTGTGAGTACAGTCAGCATGGGTGTTTCATAATAGACACCCGGGGGGGGGGTTCAGAGTTTTACCTTGCACTTTTAAATTATAGATTTCTTTTTTAAATTAATTTTCATTCTATATCTAGAGATAGTAGGTGTATTTAGATCTAAATCTAAGTTTTCCTAAAGTTTTACTTTATCACAAAAGCCCACGTGTAGATCTAGATCTTATAGTAGTAGAATGCCCAATAAAAAATTTTAAAAAATGTTTTTACGTTTGGTATTGATCCTTTGTAAAGGCAAAATCTCAGACCACAATGATTACCTTGCTGTACTGCCAGCAAGGTTAGCTCTAGATTAGAGGACACTTCCTAATTTAACTTTGAAAAGTTTCAGGTTTTTGATTTATTTTTCACTTCTGTCCAGACATTTCTTGTATTTTCATTAGTTTAGATTAAATTTAATATTTTCATGAAATGCCACATAATTATGTCTGATTATATCTCCCCACCCCACCACGCACTCCACTCATGGGGATACTTTTACCTCTTTCATTTCAGTTCAGTTATACCTCTAGAACTGTGCTTTTGAATTTTAACTGTTTTCTCTAACTCTATTACTTGCATATTCAAAATATTGATGATTTGTTTCCCTTTGTGTCTTGCAGTTGCTGACCTCATTTGAGTGTTCATCTTGTCTGCTGCATCAAGCTGTACAAAGATTACACGCGACCAAAATTTGTGACTGACACACGACTGACGGTTGTTAAACTCTCCGACTCTGATGTTTGAAGCGGATGATTTATATTTTATAAAAATGCATGCAATTGCTGCTATAAATAATAAGTAACATCTCCATTTTTAGTAGTCTCATGAAATCCTAAACTCATCTTTAAGTTGTGACAAATGTATGGGATAAATTACAGTTATAATAATTACACCCATATTTTTATCAAAATAAGGCAGATTATCAAATCTTAATAATTTCTTGAATTTCAAATCGGTATTTGAAGTGAAATATTTATTAAATTAATGCTTTAGTCATACACACATGTACATCATGATGTATAAGATAAAATTAATTGGCAAATTTGTTGTCTTTATGCTAGTATTTTGTATCGAGCAAGCAGGAATGCATTCTGAAATCTTTTTTGTGTGCATAACCGGCCTAGCTTTATGTTTATGGATGTTGATCCCAGATGCTTTGCCTTTCTGTCACTTCATTAGGATTTGATAGAACATATATAGAATATTTTTTCATGAAGATTTGCCATGTGTTCAGGAGAAAGAAAAAATTTCTTGTTACGATAATTGTTAGTATGTAATATTAATAATGATTATTCCTATTCACTTTGCCTCGCAGTTTTTCTTTTCCATGTTAAAAATATCAATGTTTTAAGAATTTTACCATGAGACTGAGACAATGTTTTAGATCTTAAGCCAATCTTTGTAAATCATTTTTACTTTTATTGCCTGGCTCAACATAGGATATTCACAATATGAAGGACCTTTCAGAAGAGTATGGATGGAGCAACTAAAACTTCACAATGTCATTGGATTTGGGGTCACAGGTAGCAGTGGTCGAACCTGTGGGGGGGGGGGGGGGGGTGATTTTAATATTTCTTTTGTTTTATGATGAATAAAAATGATTTTATGTTCACAATAAAAGTTTTTGTCTGTTTTGTACATTTGCCTATTGTTTGTTGTTGTTTTATAATTTGTATCATAATCATACATATTGCTGTGTATCAGCACAAAAATAAAACTGAGGAAAATACAATAATAATAATACAGTGAGTGCATGTATATGAACATTGTACCTGGAAAGTCATACAAAAATTGAATAAATAAAGGTTTGTTTAAGAAGGGAGGAGCAAACGCCTTCTGAGGTGATTTTTTTGCTTTTGAGTTTGGGTTTTTCGTTTTAGTATATGTATATGTAAGCAGCTGTAAAAATATTGTTATCTCATATCCTTTGAAATTTTTTAGCGTCCTTGGTTGCCATGGAAACGTATCTAGGATTTGAACCTAATTTTCAGGCTCAATTTTCTCACTTACTTATGGAACGAATCACTCAAAACATGTGCAGATCGTTTTCTATTCAATATATAAAGAGTGAAGCCATGAAATTGAGTTATTTTGGATAGTATTTGTTTTATGAGTAAATAAAGACAATGCTAGTAAATAGGAAACTAAAACAAAATCTTAAAGTTAAAGTGGACAAGTTTAAAGTTAAAGCTACAATTACCTAGGAATACTGATAAACTCAAGAGGGGAAAACTAAGAGAAGAAATCAGCCAGGGAATCCAAAAGGCAAATGACAAAATACAACCATCCTTGTGTAACACTGACAAGATCTTTCTCTACTGAAAGCTGGTTCACACCTGAGGCAAGTTAGAAAGCAGGGTGAAATGCCTTTCCTAAGAGTACAACGTTGTGAACACCTGGAACAGCTATGGGTCTTGATCAGTGTGATCATGACTACAAAACTTACAATACTATGGCTTCACTACATCGCCTCTGGAGATGGAGATCGATTTGTTGAAATTCAATCCGTCTTCTTTGCCTCAGTCTCAGTAGTCACAGCAATGTGTAATGATTTAATGTCTGAGGCTCACTTTCAAGTCAAAGAGTTCTCAAGCAACAAGTCCTTTTTCATGACACATAGGCTACATTTCAATCCTAAATGTATGTTTGTACAGGCAGCTCCGATGCAGTAGTTGCTGGATAAACGCACATCCTTTGGGAGCCGGAAAAAGCATGCCTTTATTTATGCATACATGTGTTTATGAGAACTCAATGGGAGACAACTCATGTTATGCAGGTCTTCGGATAAAAGGTGTCATGTAATTATAATGACTACGCCCCTGTATAATCACATGCACACAATGATATTCGAGAGCCAATCACTAAAGGCCTTTGGCCATTAGCCCTGCCTTCCAATCCCTTGGCCTTACTCTTTGCGTGCTGCGTATGCATGTCACCTGTCCTCTACAAGGTGTATTCTCCTTTCATTTCCGCAGCCAATCATATCGCAGTCAAGGCCTGTGCATTACTCAAGCCATTACTTGATACCAACGAATACAAGGCTTTGAGGCATATTATTATCGAATCTGATAGTCTCAAGACCAGAGGTATTGAATACTTACTCTCGTCTTGATACCAAGGCTGTAACTACAGTGTTTTTGCTTTGATGAGACCCCTATTCCCACTACACCCATTGCAGTACCCCCATCCCTTTTGCTTAACTACCTCACCCTCTTCTTCTACCCCAATGATTGCCAGTGACAGCAGCTTATTTCAAAACAACTGTCTCTCACTCTTAGTCTCTTATTACGACGTTTCAATAAGGGGGGGACTGGACTGGACGTCACAAGCCCTCCTCCTTACTTCAGTTTTCATATCCCAGGTGTTCAAGTTTCAGCTCCAGTGTTCATATTCATATTCATCAACGTGAATGCGCAGGGCGATCTCGTCATAGTATTCACAAAGCGAGTACACGAATAACGTGATGCCAGAGAAAACGGTAGTTGGTGGTATCATTGATCAACGAATAATAAAAACATGAGTCTTGCCCAGGCCTATCTAGTCTATTATCTCAATCCTATTAGTGTGCATTAAGATGGGTTTTGGGTAAGAAATCGATAAATTTACGATCCCCAGCATCATAAAGACTGGACAGCCAGTCTTAAGTCTTTGATCAGCAGGAAATCGCAAACTTGTGACTCATAAAAGTCATAACGAGCTGGATAGAAAATTTAGTCTTAGCATGACATAACACTAACATATTTGTCCTTGTAACTAGTAATATTGTTCGCTACAGTGTGTTACTGTTATCTGTTCTCGTATTCTGACAAAAATATCATTCACTACACAAAAGACCCATTTTGATGCGCCAATAATGAAACCGTTTTTGATGCCAATAATCCATTATCGACAGGCATGAAGTTGCATTCAAAGAGAAAAAGCGTGTCGACCATGTCTTTACACAATGTTATTATTATAGTAAAAATTTGGTCGGCAGATGTAGGTATGTGTTTACGTAGAATGCTTTAATGAAGTGTCACGTTTATCTAGTGACTGACTACTGTACTGTGGTTGTCATCATTTGTTTGTTTAAGTTTAATTGATATCAACCCCGTCCATCATTGCCGGGTGAATTAAGAAGAAACAGCAAGATGAAAGATAAGTGAAAGAAGTAGGACCTATGACTATGACCATGGCAATTAGCATGCACTTTATGTATTTGACATAAAATAGTGAGGTTAGTGGTAGACAGTCAATCAGTCATTGTCATTGATTGTGACACATTCAATCTTTATTATTTTATGTCTGGTGTTGCGATCATTGGGAAAAAGACAATACTACTACAATTTACAATGTAGTACATGTACATTGCTATAGAGTAGTGACCGTCCAAATGCCCGGTGATTGGGAAGCAGAGAAAACGCAATTAGGCAAAAATAGGTCAGTGGCAGCAATTTGGGGGGGGGATCACCAAAGGGAGTTCATCCAGTATGGTGCAGAAATTCAACATTTACGAAAATTGTAATGCGAGAAATAAGTAGGGACACCTGAACATGGAAACTATTTTAGCTCTTCAACACTTAGGCGGTGAGCGCACAGACGGGTTGACCATCGCTGGCCACGACGACCTGAAGGCACAGTTGATACAGCCAATGCAAGACGGGCAATAAAAATGTTCCTTGAACACGATGCGTGCCCGGTCTATTAAAAACGGCAGGTGATTGCATGCAACTTATGACACCAAGAAAGAGCCGTGGGCGGAGTCCGAAAGACTTCAATTTCAATTCTAATTAGTAATTGCCCAGTGACAACCCAGTAATCCAATGGAACAAAGGCTGTGCTGTACAGTCGATGGAGTTATGAAAAGAAGACTGGTCTTCTTTTATTACATCACAATGGATAGGTACATTATAATGGATAGGTAATGAAAGGTGGTTACAATGCATGGCACATTGTTGACGGGCATAAAAGTCCTATTATTATCGAGGGGATTACATTATGTATGATAAAAAAAATATTTTTTTAATCAATTAGACATATTTTATGATTATTTAGAGAAAATGATACCAGTTGCCATTGAGATTGGGTATTTACGTTAAAAATTTTGGTTTTGAAACGGACATTTAGAGGGGCAATTTATAAAGAAATAATTTGGTTTCATTGAGATTGCGAGCATTTAGGTGAAATAGGCATTAAGGCGGCGGGCATTTAGGCGGTCACTACTGTACTTCATGTAACATTATTTTAATTTTAAGCTATTCAGACCTTGCCTCTATCCACCCTGATGCAAATGCAAGGAAGGTTAAACCTACAACAGACTGGTTTCCTATCTAGACTCCAGGGGTAATCTTTTGATTTGTTGCCTGTCCCACTTTACTTAACAGAAACTAAGAAGATTCTAAGATATACCGTACTCTGCATTGCTGTGGGCTTCGACTTACTTGGATAGATTTTCACTTCCTCCTTAAAAAAGTTTATCTTTCATATTTAAAGTTTGTCTGCTTTAGTTTAATTGAAATTTACTCGGTCCATCATATGTGGATCAATCATACACGGTGATCTCATAGTGAATTGAGAGGAAACAGCAGGATAATAAAAGGAAAGAAGTAGGACTCACCAATAGCACCTGCCAACAGTCCACTCATATTTAAATTAAAGAAATGCATTCCTTTCTTGGATGCTTTTTTGTGTAATTATTACTATTACATTAGTCATATCTATGAGGAATAAGATATGCTTCTTTGAAATTTAAGTTTGACAATAAAGATAGACAAAGGAGACAAATATTGCTATAAATAGCAGTAAAAACATAAAGCCATTGTGGACCATAGAGTAGGTTCCTGAAAAAATTCTATAGAGCTGGGGTTCATCCCGGTTTGTACATAATGAAGCGCAACAGAAAATTAAATAATACATGGCCGTCATGGAAAGGGGATTATTCTGTCATCATTTACTTTTGATGTTGGTGTTTGAAGTAAATAGTAAAGTTAAGTTTCTTCAAGGCCAATATGGCCCATAGAGCCACAGCTTGTCCCAGTTTCGATATCATGAAGTGGAACAGGTGATGATAATCACTTCCTGGACAGGCTGATGCAGGTTTTTACTCCCAAGCTGGTGCTAGTACCCATTTGCACCTGGGTCGAGTGGGAAAATGCATGTTAAGTGTCTTTCCCAAGGAACATAATGTCAGGCCTAGCTTTGTCAGGATTCGAACCCTGAGACCTCATGATCCCGAGTCCAGCAACCTAACCACTCATCTACCGACTCCACTGGTGCTAGAGGTATATGTACCTATTTAAACCTGTGCTCAATGGGTAAATGTGTTACTACATTGTCTTTCTCCAAGGAACACAACGTCCAACCTAACATTGAGAGGATGTAGTCCTGGACCTCATTATCCAAATCCATCAGCATACCCACTAGTGATTTTTTTTTGCTTTTGAGTTTAGATTTTTGCTTTTAGTATGTACATGAGTAACTACTGTCAAAATACAGTCATCCTATATCATCACTGAAAAAAGTTTGTAGCGTCCTTGGTTGCCACAGAAACGGCCGCCATCTTGGATTTTGGCTCAATTTTCAAAATCTATCTCCTCCCTTAGTTATGAATAAAATCACTCAAAACCTGGGCAGATCGTCTTTTCCATTCAATATCTAAAGAGTGATGTCATGTTTTTTCAATATTTTGGATAGTTTATTTTTAATGAATTTTTTAAAGTACTATATATTGTGAATGTACAAAAACGGCGCTTTTATTACAAGAAATAATAATTCTCAAAAAGTTAACAATATAATTTTTTTAAACGAGGTCATTTTATTAACATTGATAAAAGAAGCCTGTGTGCCAAATATAATACAAATCGTTCGGTAAATGACGGAGGAGATAGAATTTTAGTGTGGAGAAACTATATTTCGAGAAAAATGCGAGTAAAAAAATCAAAAGAAAATAACACAAAAACGTTTCAGACGGGTTTCCCTTGTTGTAGCAGCCCTTACTCTTTCGACAGTCTCTGGCATTGTTACTTATGTAAATAGGATTAAAATCTAGGTTTAGATGTGCACTGTTGTGAAAACAGACGTCGAAATGACCAGTTTTTTGTTTTTTTCCTCTATATCCTATGCTCATGCGCGTATTTACATACACACTGACGCGCAACGCCACTTATATTACATAGCAACGGAGACGTGCAGATCGTCGTCGTCAAACTCTAATATCGTGTGCTGCCACATTTGAAATCTGCATTTGGCGAATAACCGTCAATATACAGGTTTTTACTGTCCTTTTCTCAGTCAGTGTTACTGTTAGGGTAATTTATGTCCAAATTTTGACTGTTTTTACCTATCCTTGCCTACAAAATATTTTGTAAAAAACAAATTGTACTTCATACGGACATTTTTCTGCCATGAACTTGTAGATAAATGATCGTTCTATCCAAATATGCAAAAAACAGAAAATCACCCTTTTAGTCCAAAATTCGCCAGTCCAGGTTACCCTCCCCACCCTAAAGGAGAAACGGGAAAAGGAGACGAAGGCAAACCCACTCTGTTTGCAACGTTATACTTATACATTATGATGTGATATTATGTGCTTTGTTAAATATCTTTTTATAAAACTTATCTCTCATTCTCATATTATCAGAATACAATGGATGTCATAGATGTGAAAGTAAATCATGATCACAATCACAAGGAAGTAAATGGATAGCTGATTAAGATTGTCTTCATATCACTTTATGGTGTAACAATAACAAATACATCATTTGAAAATTTTAAGTACATCATTGTCTGTTTGACATTTGCTTGTTTAAGCATCTTACTAGCGTTGAGCATATATTTTAATGTATAAAGTGCAACAAATTTGGGTATACAAAAAGGACAAGGTCACAAGTGGTGAAAGAAAGATAAACAGGCAAAACAGTGAGCATATTCTTTTTAAAAAGGGAATCAAATCAAAGGGTTCATTATTAATCATTATTATGTAAATAGATTTGATAACTGATTATCTATGACACAATTCTTGAGCGCAAATATTCCAAAATAGCTAGAGTTCCCTTTGACAAAATAGCAGGCCTTGGGTTTCGCAGTGGATTGCCACTCAGAGCAAGAGATCTGAAGAAAAAAGAATGCATATATTTTAAATGAGCAAAGAACATTTTTTAAAATTATATATATATTCAATAGACATGAAACTTTTTTATTTTTGCTTGAAATAGTTTACTTAATTGTATAGTACTTGACATCTGTTTTACTTAACTCTATGATATATACATTAGGCAAGAATTTGCAACTAAAAACCACATCACCAGTGAAACTGTCTAAACACGAAAGTCCATGATATGTGGTATAAGTATAAGAGATTTGTCCTTCAAATCATCAAACACGCTCTTCTTTCGTACCTGTATAAATATTGGAGGACTTGAACCAATAGAAATGCTTCAGTTACGCACATGGTCTAAATTAAGATTTCCGTCTTTCTTCCCATCTTGAAACTAACCCAGGATGTGAGTAAATCAAAGAGTGGACTTACGTTTAGATCTCTTTAAAAATTCAACTCTTATTGTGGGTAAGTCCATATTGTGCTCAACTGATTATTTATTTTCCATTTGCTAAAGACTAAACTAGTTATTAAATTGTACTAAAAAAAAGCGTAACAAAGTGTTTGCAGTCCATTTCGATGATTTATTACGTTTTTTTGTTAAAATGATGTGAGACGGACTTGCGTGTTTAGACAGTTTCACTGACGTTATTTCTAAGTGACATGAGACTGAAACATGGTTTGATGGGGGGGAGTGATGACACTTTCCATGCATTAATTGTACATTATACTATAAAAAGTCTGTCAGATAACAAAAAAGAGATCCTACTATAATGGAAGTAAGGTTGATCATGAAATATCGGTAGGTTTCTAAACAAGACCTCTATAAATTCTACAAAACTATTACTATTATAATAAGTACAGAATATACATACTTGTATTAATTCAACACAAAGGAACCACAGTGGAGTGAAGTCAAAAGTGATAAACGGCATACAATAAGTGACAACTCCATCAATAAAGACAGAACAAACATGTGACGTTTCAGGTATAACCCTTTGTCAGATAACAAACGAGGAGTACCGACACAGTTATACAGGCATCACACCATGTGATGTCAAAAGGAAAAACAGAAAGGATAAAGAAAGAGGGGGCAAGTAGAAAAGAATCAAGAAAGGAAAGACGATGATAATTAGAATGAGTAGAAGGAAATATGGAGGAGGGGGCTGGATAAGAGAATACAACAGGAGAAGAACAAAAAAAGAAGACCAGAGACAGGGCGTGGGAGATTTAGATCTAGAAAAAGAAAAGAGAGAGAGAGACGGAAAGAAAGAGAGGTTTGTGTATTGGAGAAGAAGAGATCAAGACTACGACTAGTGGGACAAGAGAATAAATGCCAGAGAAGGGATGAAAGGAAGCACCAGCAAGGGAACAAATTTACAATAAAAAAGGTGAAAAGTATACAAATGCATGAATTAATTCTTGGGCTGACAGGAATTTTTCGATTTTTTAGGGCTAACTTATCAACTACAAGAATTGTGTCCATCTATTTTCAATTTCCGGTAAAGGCAAAGCACATGCTAACCAAGTAAATTTTAAAAAAGGGAAAGTCAATACTGACGGATGTGTGGTTAAGCAGCAAACGGTGTATTGATGGGATAATGAGTGAATTTAGGGGCACAGAAAAAAACACTGGGAAAATTCTTTTCGCTATATAAATATTTTCAGTGATTAGACCTGGACATGTCAACTTAAGAAAATATTACGCCATTTCTCTCACTCATGTGAAAATTTATAAACTATGAATGGATAACTTTGAATTTGTGTTAGTTCATCTTCCACTGACTATAAGCTAGCATCAATGGGTAGACAGACTTGTGTGTTTAATTGGAACATTCCTCAAATTTCTGATTGTGCTATCATGAGTATGGTGAGTATACTCAAACCTTGTAATATCGCCCCCTTTGCTTCCGTCATTTTCGCTTACCACCAGCTTTTCACCTTTGTATGGATCTGACACTATACAAAAACAATGAAATAATTTGTTAAACCGTCCTCTGCCAATGATTTGGCAAGAACTCTCCTTAGTGACCATCGTAAAATACAATTCATTATACTGCCACTATGCATCAGGAACCCACTTCCCCCGAAATGATGCAAGCGGGTAGAATCGCCTGTGTGTCTTGTTTCATTCCAACGCACAAATCACGACTCCTCTCCTTTCACTCTATGTAATCCTGAGCTTACAAAACAACATGCCTACTCACTATTACAACTTTGTTTCTTGAAGTATCCCCGTCCACAATATGCGGTGATTTCAGAGGGAACAGCATGATGAAAAATGAAAGGAAAGAGGTAGGACCTGCCAGCAGCACCCGCCAAATGCAGAATTTTCACATGCAGATGGCCTACATACTGTACTTGTATTATTGTCAGATTGTACCTTTCCTTGTTTCTTGTAGATCTACATGTACTTTACATTGACATTTACCTTTCCTCTTGTAAAACTGTCGAAAAGAGTTTTCATTCTAATACCATTCCCTTTATAATGCCAAGTTACCGCTGGCACAACAGTTGGAGGTATAACGAGGTTTGAGTATATGTCTCTAATGTTAGGTGGAGACCACTGTATGAATGTATTAGAACAGATTATGGGACAGCAATCATTGAGAAATAAATCGACAATTTGACTCTCTACAGACTTTGCTCTGATGATTGAGATCAAAAGAAAAACAAGAAGAAAAAATCAACAAATTATGGATAAACAATATTCCCTTCACATTTTATATATTACACAGTTGAATATCTTAATAATTACAATATTATATCGTATGGAATGGGTTTACTCACTTTAACCACACACAATTTCCCAACTCTGGCGGCACCTGAGATATGTCATTATTCTGGAGATCGAGGGTGCCCAGGGCTTTCAAGTTGCTCAAGCCATTGATATCAATGGAGACAATCTGATTATTGGCAACAAAAGGATCTCCATTTTTTCAAGACTGTAGACAACTTGAGGCAATGATTTCAACCTGTTGTTCGATAACGTCAGTTCTCTCAAGCCGGTGACGGCAGACAGCTCTGGCGGCAAATCAGACAGCTGGTTATTCCTTAGATCCAACATGTGCAAATGAGTGAATTGGGCAATGCCTGATGACAGAGTGGTCAGCTTGTTTACACCCAAATTCATCTCTGTCAACTTTGGGGCCAAAACACTGATGTTTCTGGGAAGTTCATTCAGTAAATTTTTGCTTAAGTTAATAGACTTGATCCCAGCCTCAAGAGCAGCCTCTATCACATCGTCTGAGACTGCAGTGACTTTCTTCTCACTGTAATCCAACGTTTTCATCTGGTGCATGTCATGAGCCCTAACACTATCCTCAGACCCTGGCATTGACACTTTTGTTGAGGAAACACTATCAGGCTGCCTCTCTCTCTCATCATCAGTCAGGCGACTAGCCAGATATTTCTTCAAACCAACAGTCCCCCTCATGATGATGTCTCGACGGATGGAGCGCATTGGATTTCCGTCCAGAACAACAGATTTGAGCGCCACCATGGTGCCCATGCCATAAGGCAAATTACTTATGTCATTATTGGTAAGGTCTAGCCTCTCCAGCTTGTCAAGCATGGTTATCTCCTCAGGGACTTTCTCCAGTTTGTTGTCTCTCAAATCCAGACAGGTTAAGGTGGTTAGAGGTTCAAGGTGCTCTTTGTTGATCCCTCTAATACTGTTGTTGCCCGCCAGGATTTCCTTGAGTAAGTGAGAAAGAAAATGAGATGGACCATAGTATTATTACTACCGTGTTAGAGAAATATAATGAAAAATGAAAATGACAGAGGGAGGAAAAAGAAAGTAGCAATAAACAAATGCAAATTTTCTTATTTAGACAACAACAAAACAAAGCAATAAATTAATACAAACACTGTAATAATCTTTAAATTATCATTTGAGAGAAAATACCATAATCCTATGAATCCCGGCAAAGCCATATGCACAGGATGTGAATCAAATAGCAAGTCAAGGAAATTCACGCGGAACAAAAGTAGACTAAGCGTAAGTTTCATAAAGACAGTCATGAACCACTACCTTCAGATTTTTGCAGTGACGGAGAACGGGTAAAAACTGAAGCTGGTTGTGTCGAAGGTGAAGTTGTTCCAAGTTGGATAACGTTCCAATCTCTTCTGGTAAGTTAATCAAGCTGTTGTGGGTTGCATCTAGCAATCGCAATGCTAGTGAGAGAAAAAAGAGAAGCTACTAAGTATCAGTTCATCCAAGCCAAATAATTACCTTACAGTCTCTGAACAACATCTCCCACATCATTCAAATGACTTGACGATAGTGTAAATAATCATCAAAATGATGGTATTGACGGGATACTTTTATTTTATGAAAGCATACAATCTAACTAAAAAAAAATCATATTTATTTCTAAACCTAACGCTCAATTTAAAGACTGAAGTTATTTAGAGCACACTTATTTCTTCTCAGACTTCAAATACTCTGAACACAAAGGGCAAGCCATGTCTAAGCAAATGCACACAATTTCAGGTAGGAAAGAAGTAAAACAAAAGAAAAAAAGATGGAAAACAAACAAACTTGCCATTCATTGAGCCTACATCAGGAGGCAAAGACTTCAACTTGTTGTAAGAAATGTTCAAACTTCTCAATTGTGACAATAGGCAAATGTAACGTGGCAAACTCTCTATTTGGTTGTGTGATACATTCTGCAAAAGAAAAAGTTCATCATAAAATTGACTAGGATTAGTAGGATTCAGTAAAATAATTATAAAAGTATAGTGACCTTCAGATCAAAAGTTTAAAAAATGTGTATGTAACAGCATAAAAATGTTGCAACTGATAAGGAAATGTTGTACGATCTTCAAAAGTTTGTCTCCAATCAGGTCTTGTCTTGTCTATATCATGACTATGTTCAGATTTTCTTGCTGATATCTCCCATTATTCACTCTTATAATGTTTAGATCTATATAAATGGCATGCTTACCAAAAGTTCTAAACTTTTTAAGCTACAAAGATCTTCACAGACTGAGGTCAACTGGTTATGCTCTATATTAAGGCTTTTCAACTCTCCTAAGAGACCCAAACGACCGGGAATCTCGACCAACTTGTTGTGACTGAAAAAAAAGAAAAGACAAAAAAGATTCCAAACACTAATTGCTAACTATGAATAACTAAGAAATGAATAGATGATAAAACTATTAAAATCAAAATCAAACAAATGAATTTTAAATTTGAGAGGAGAGAGAAAATGTTTATGAATGACCATTGGTGATATTCTAAGAATGTCATCTCATTATAATAAGTCAGACAATGCAAAGACCAATTAATTAATACTATTGTAAACAGATGAACCAACAAAGAAAATAATTATAACTCTGTTTAGGTCCAAATTGGAAGGTTGACATGATTATAAAAGCTTTCAAATCACATTGTAATAATAAGAATCCTACGTTATTTCATCAGAGTAAATTTCTATTAGATTCAGTAACCCACTAGAGTGAGAGCACGTCAGAAACTTTTTGACGTTTTCCTTTTAATAAATTACTCTATGAGTGACAAAAGAAGATTTGATTCTCTCAGAGGTAAATAATAGGTTTGAAGGAGATGTGGACTTTGAAAAAGTATTGCATGGCATAGCCAAAATTGGCAATCATTGGTATCCACCTAAGAACCCGTCCTCGGAGACAGGTGAACACCGGCATGTCTTGCATTTTTACTTCATTATTTTTATATATTTTGTATTAGCTACTCCCCGTGACCAGAAAATTTTGATTAGATCCCAATAGACAAGCAGTTCTGCTTGATAATATTATCAAGAGAATTGTCTCGTGTAGGCATTATGTGGTTTGAAGATGTACTTGAAATGATGGTTTGAAAAAACATGCAGTCTTTGCAGGTAGATAGATCGAGACTCAAGCGAGCTGAGCAAATGAATGAAAGTTTATGACTATGCCAAAACAATGTAGGGATTTGTACAATCAGTTCCGACATGTTGAAAACACTATGTGATTGGTCATCATTTTTTAAGCCAATCAGAAAAGAGGAAAGTTGATCACAAATGCAAGACGGCCGGAGAAAGCTCACAACAATTAGTGGACTTTCCTTACCCTGCCTGTCACCTGTCTTTAATGTTGCAATATGAGCTGTGTAATTGCCTTGTCTCCACATTTTGGCATGCAACAGGTACATAATTTTCGATTGTCTGTTGTGCCCATGGCACCAAGGCATGGTACGGGTGGCCAGGAAAGGTAGACAGGACAGATGGCGAGCCCTCTTCGTGTCTGTCAAGCGATGTATGGCACAACTGTGTGACGTGTTTATAATACCTAGAGTGTCTGGACCAATGCAATAGACTTCCCACCCATCTTTCTATGATTCACTTGTAATGTATCACAGATTATTGGCAATAAGCAGCAATAAATTGAATGTGGATTTTTTCCTCTCACGATTCTCGGCTCACGATCAGGCCGTGTTCTAAGGCGGACCGGACTGTAGCAGTGGGGTCTTAAGGGGTAGTTTTATAAAAGAAAAATTCTGCTGCACGGAATTAGCGAGTTCTTAGGCGGCGGGTATTTATGCCTACACTGCTGTATGTGCAAGAGATGCAAATAATAAACATAGCAACTATTACAAAGCCTTATCACATTAAAGAATCAAAAAATTTATACAATTAACTAAATATAAAACATTAAAAAATTTAGAGGAAAAGTAAAAGAATTGAATTGAGAGATGGCACATTACATAAAATATCAATTATGATATTATTATTGACATCAATACAACGTTAACTATTGAACAATAAACCTGAAAGGCAAAGAATAAAGGAGACTGTTAAAGGTTACAGATATTGACATTTATGGTCGTTCAGGTCATACTTTCTGTATTCATTGACGAGAATCTTGTAGATTGTAGAAATGCTTTGTCATTTAAATGATACATGTAAGTTTTATGTTATAGTTAAACTTTCTTTGAGTTAAGGCATTGAAATTTATTTGCTTAAAGCAAGCTACTACATGTAGGACAAATGGAATAAGTAGGTCTCATGATGAAAAATAATTATTGAAAAATTATGAGACCTGAATTGGAATCATCTAAATAACCTTAAGTCAAGCTTTTGTAGATTCTCCAGACTACCTATGGCTTGAGGAAGTTCTGTAAGAACGTTGTCATGTACCTGCGTTAATGAAAAAGTGGGAAAAAATGGGAATTTTGTTTGTGAATGAAACTGAAGTGGTGATATTGTTATGGTGAAATACATATTATATATATATAGTCATATGTCTGTTATTCTTAAATTACCCCAGCAATTCTTTATGCTCAAGCATCTCTAACTACATTTACAAATTTGACAAATCCATTCATGTCATTCTGTCCAATGAATCATAGAATAAAGGCTAGGTTTATCCCCAGCTCTTAAGACACTTTCATAGTCATATTATGATTTGAAATACATGTGCATGTCTGTCATTCCTGTCCATAGTGTTGATTATTGAATTCATTGCATGAATGTTCAGAAAATGATTCATCTAGCCCATTTAAGTCACAAAATATAATTTTACAAGCATGATTGCCCATTCGTTGCTTGGGGAAAGACACAAAGAGCTCAGTATGAATTTTAAATAAGATAATGCAGGCAGAGCCTTCTCTGTGGCAGTAATTTATTCAATTTGCGGTGCAAAAAAAGTGATGGGGTTAAACCTAAATCTATCGTCAATGTTTTTCGTGGTCCCCTCAGATCTATCTCTAGACAGCAGAGAAAAGAGGTGGTGGAGTTTTGGTGTAGAAAGGGTAACGGTTGACTCCATAGGAATAATAGACAGGTTTATAGATCTAGTAACAGTTATATCCTTAATCTGATCTCCATCTAAAAATTTAACATTTGATTGATTTAAATCTGAATGATTAGATTATGACAGGTTCAAATCTTTATCTCTTGATCTAAATCTGAAAGTGGCATTGGTGGCTGGGCTGTAAGACTTGGGATTATAAAGTCCCGGGCTTCAATTCTAGTAAAGCTAATTCAGATGTTGTGTTCCTTGGCAAAGACACGTAACACGCATTTTCCCCACTCCACCAAGGTGCAAATGAGTACAAGCAATAGCTTGAGAGTAAAAAATGTGTGTCGTTCTGTCCAGGAAGTGATTATTATCACCTGTTCCACTTCACGCTATAGAAACCGAGATGAGCTCCGGCTCAATGGACTATGTTATTTGTTTGGAACTTTACTTTACTTGATCTGAAACATACTCAATCTAGTCTGTCCTCGCAGTTCAATTGACATTCGGCCTATTTTATTTGTTATGAAGAAATTTTCCTGTAGTGTTATTTCACTGACGAAATGAAATTCAAATGTGAATAAAAAAATGTTCTATGATCGCAATAATGAGCAATTATGGTGAGAATGCCTTAACATGTATTTTAGTGGGGTATTTAGACTGGCTGTCCAGACTTTATTCAAATTCTGAAGGTCACAAATTTATCGATCCCAAGTCTGAAACATATCTCAATGCATAGGGTTTGGGATAATAGACATAAAATAATATAATTGGCTGTTGCAGTGAAGGGAGAATACAATTCAGTCAATGGAATTAATAGATTAGGACAGGTGACGAGCAATTATACACAAGGCTGAGAAAGAGTAAGGGTGTGAGGCCTTCAGCGATTGGCTCTCGAATATTGTTGAGTGCTTCTTGTGTAGTTAGAGGGGATAGGATAATCAATGCGTGCAATCAATAAAATTGCATGACACCTTTTTCCTGTAGACCTTCTGCACAACATTAGTTATCTCCAATCGATTCAGATGACAGTACATTCATAGAAACTTAAAACATGGTAGCTTTCTGTCCCTCATAGAATTGAAGGGTTGAGTGTGGCATTTACAGATACCCAATACTTTAAATGTGTGGAAATAAGTGGATGAGTAAGTGAAAAAAAAAAATAGTGCTGGTTGCATATTTTTAAATCACAATAGAAATTCACAGTGAAATAAGAAATGTAGAATTGTTCATATCTTACATCCAATACGGTTAATGTTCCAAAATTGCGAATTCCTTCTCCAATAGAAGAGAGTTGATTGGATGCAAGTATGAGCTTTGTGAGGTCAGTTGTTTCCCACCATTTGTCCTCGGAGTTATCCAAAGACATTGATTTGGCTTCCTCAGGTACATCTTCTAGTAAAGTCCAAACTTTATCTGGCACTAAAAGATAATATATATAGAGACCATAATATATCATATTTATGATGTTTTAATATTTTACAATCTTGCATTACATAAAAGATGATAAGTTTTCAAATTCTACAGAAACTAATAAATCTAGTGAATTCCAAAAAAAATTGAAATGGATATCATTAGCATAGTAATCTTCCCTTTTATTTACTATGAAAATAAAAGTAATATTAATAGAAGTACATTAAGCAACATAAAACTGGGGCAAAAGTTAAGACAGCTGATTTACCTGTGGTGAGGCCACGTTGACTCAAATTAAGCGTACCAGACTTTCTGGCTTGTTTGAGAATTGCTGGATGTACATTATCTCCAGTAACAACTGTGGGGTCTTCACCCCGACCCATGAAGCCTGATTTGGCTCCACGGCCTCGACCAAAGCGTGACCGTGACATCTTCTTGACAAGATAGGACAGTAACTGCAGAAGTGAAAAATATCAATAAAATGTTTTTTTATATAGGTTATCTATACTTAATGTTGATGTTTTTTTTATTTTATGATAATTAAGTGTACCTTACACAATACAATATAAGTAAACCAAAGCTACTTTGAAGAAGTTACAAAGATATTCTACATTGAAATCTTGACCTTCATGTAACTGAGAAGGTTCCATTCTTGTAAGTGATCTCTAACATTGTCAGTTGCCGCAGTGTTCTGTGACTGGCCTCGGTCATTTCCGTCAATCTGACATGGCAGTTTATTTTAACTCAAGCAGTTCAAACGTCAATGATAACGGACCATGTGACATGACTGAAACCAATAATTGAACCGGAAGTGACTGGCTTTCGTTTGGTATAAATACAGGTCATATTCCTTCATGTGCTGCACAATTGGCATTGTAATCATTTACATAATACCGCCTAGATACAGTATAATAACGGATTTATCTTTCATAAAATCTATCCCAATTCAAAGGTTGAATCCCCCCCAAAAAAAAAATTATTAAAAAAATAAACAAAAAACTCCAACTCCCCCAACCTGCCCACCCCGGACCTCCCAAATCTGCACTATTATAACACCAATCTTTTTTTTATCAAACTTATTCAAGAGGAAGACCCTCGCCTGAACCCCCCCCCCCAACTTATTCTTTTTTTTTTGCTGGATTCACCCTTACTCAGTGCCATCCTTCCTCCCTCACCCATCCCTGCAACATTCCCTCGGCACTCCTTAACTCTTGTAAGGCTAACCTGCCGGCTGACCTCAATATGGGTCAATAATCTTGTTCCGCGGTGTACGAGGCTTCCGCACGTGGCACCGATAGTTTTCTCCCCTGCTGATGAGGCTGCCGCACTTGATACGACGTACCTGTGATTATTGTGATTGTTTTTATCTTCGTTGAGTGAGGTGACATAGCGGGCAATTCATTTTGTTATTATTGTCATCGTGTTCATATTGCATTGTTTACTAACAATAACATCTATTACAGACTACTTTTTGTTAAACATGAAAAGGAATAATACTGCATTACTAATGAAGAGGAATATGAAAAGTATAAGTATAATACTAAGAGTTAGAAAACGGATCAGGACTGAGAAATCTTCAGTGTGTCCAACCTTCAAGGACAAAACTAATACTAATAGAGCCATTGGTACAACGACACATCGAGCAATGTTCATCAACAGAGCAAGCCTCATATTATAACAACAATAAACAAAAAGAAAACACACAAAAAAGAAGAAAACGAAATACAACTGCCATAAGAGAGACGGAGAGAGAGGAGGGGATAGAAAGGGAGAGAGAAGAGGAAAGGAAACAAATAGAGACACAAAGAGAACGGGAAGATAAAGAGACAAATAAAGAGGACGAAGAAAATGAGACAGGAGAGAGAGAGAAGATAATATAACATATAGAGTGGGGGAGGGTGGGCGGGGGCACGTGGCTGCATGGTCAGGCTTTACTCCAATCATTCAATAACAGCATGGTTGGCTGTGTCTAATTTTATGTAGTTGAGTTTCAATTAACATCATCTTTATATCTTTATTTCTAAAGGAATCATTTTCATTCTCACATCTAAATAAAATGATGAAGCTATAATACTAATACTAGAGGATATGTCCAACCACCTTTCGCTAATCCCATGACCGAGTCCAATGTGCATAGGTAACACATTCCAAAGATGAAAGAAACACCCCCCCCCCCCGGTTTATTGCTTTCCCAAATGTGTGCCGCCCCAGCTGCGGCAACGCCCTCTATCCCAGACCTAACACCTCTCCTTAGCTACATGCTTCCCATGCTTTTGAAAACTCCCTCCTACCCTATATCTATTACTAGTATCACCCTCTCTCCTCATTTACAATGATTGACCATCGATTTGTATTCTTGGCTATTCCCTTCCTACAGTTCAATAGTAATCCAACTCCCCCAAACAGCCTCCACAAATGCAGTCCAGTGGTTTTTCACATATTCCCCTCACTTCTGGATGTAAGTCTCCCTCCTTAGTCCTTTCTATACAGTAGGAAGATAGACTCTTGTAGTTTCTAATGTCTATATATACTTCAGGTAGCCACCCTTCCTCTTGTCCAGATACCACATGTCATCATGACCATGTGAAATGGACCTGTTTGAAGATCACAGTGCCTTTGTTGCTGGTCGCTGAACTCAGATGAAAGCTTAAATTTTCCCTGTACTTTCAACACTCTAATCTCTTCATTCTTATGTGAAAAAGAAGTGGAGATATATTTTGACTTATGTGACATTTAACAATATAACCATCAACACAATGTTCCTCTTGATTGGTCAACCCTGAACATAGTTTCTTTCTATTGACTGAAGGTCACGCCCTCCATTCAGGCTGACCGTAGGTGTGCAATGTGATTGGCCACTGATATCTTTTATTTATATCAATCACTATTTCTTGCTTGTGGGTGGAGCTTCTTACAAGTAAGTAATTGACATCTGCCCAGAAGTTGCGACGGTCATACGAAGACAAGAGTCTCTGGTTTTGTACATTTTGCAGAGAGCCCACAGCCTGCATTTGAGATAGAGCTCCTGTGTGTTATTGTATCTCTTTATAAGAAATATATCGAGTGTGTTAGCCTCAGAAATGAACTATCACTTTTACCCCTTTAGAACAATAGACTTTCTCTGTTCGGCGTGGCGTGGGTTGATCAGCAGGGGTTGATAAGCGTAATTGGTCAGAATAGAGGCATTCCCAAAACCCGTCTTTGAGTGCACTGCAGGGCAGTTATACGGGATCCGCCACTAACGCTTAGTCTTGCTGGAAGGCTGGGAGTCATGCAAACATACGGGACCCGCCAATAGCGTAGGTGTGCTTAGAGTGACCAGCGGCATGCAAATATATGGGACCCGCCTGGAAAGGGTTAAGAATTGATGTCCCACTTGGCCTGGAAATGAATGTGTAGACTAACTAAAAAAAAAATGACTAAATCTAGCAGAACTTTAGTAGTTGTAGTAGAGGTGGTTATTAGGCCCCATTTTGTTAACTATCAGATATGAGTATTTAATTAAGTATTAATGAAATGTATCTATTTTATCTTGTGACATTTTATTCAAAGAGGGGGGGGTGTGAGACCCTGTGTTATTCACATAATCAGGGGGTATTCCGGTCCCCTTGAAACCTCTTCCCCCTTTTTTTTTTAAACGTGCATGTTCAATTATGTCAGGATGGCGCCTAGATTCCGATCTCTAGATCTAGATTATATTTAGCCATCAATCAACGATCAACGGCAACCACAAAAGTTAAAAATTCATAAATTCAAAAAGTTGTGTAAATTTAAAAAGATTCCCTTGGCAAATCAAATCCTTACCTGACGGGAGAAAACTTTAATACAAACTGCAAAGTTGAGAGCAATTTCAGACAGTGTTATACTTCACCCACCACAAATTACTCTACTTGACATAGGTGTGGTTCTATGTTCAGATTATCCACTGACCATCAGTCATGCTCAGCATTAAAGTTTGAAGTTAAGATCTACTGAGAAGTTAAAAAGTAGGCCTACTGCTATTACTCATCGGCCTTCGGTAACTTGTCGGCGAGATGAATAAGATGGTAAAATTAAAAAAGCAACATATTTAAGAGTTATTTCCCTGTTGCTTTGCTCAACTCGCAGCTCACACACAGCTACTTAGATATATTAGAGACGGCCTTGCTTAGGCCAAAGAATAGAAGTTATCTAGACTATATTTTGTGGCTTACGCTGGCAAGTTAGGAGTTCCCAACCGGGGGTAATCTGTTGCTCAAATTTAGTATAAATGCCTTCTTCATCTTCGTCATAAGATAAAAATCTTACGTTTGAAGTTAAGTGGGTGCAAGAAACCATTAAAATTTTTCTGGGTGAGATGCATAAAAAAGATTTGGAACTCCTAGCTTCATAAATGATTTGTGACTCAGTTTGTATAGAAACATGACTTGGCATTCCAAGAAAATAAAGACCATACGATAACAACACTTAAGATGATATATGTTAAACCAGGGTATGACTTACCCAGAACAACGGCACACGTCAGTAAGAACTCATGACAGTCAATTTGTTTCAACAACCTGACTTGTAGACTATAAATACAAGTACCCTCCTCCTCTTCCTCCGCACAGTTACCGTACTGCATGTATCATTCATTCTTTTTCTTCTACTGCTACTACTACTACCACTTCTATTACTACTACTACTACTACTACTACTACTACTGCTGCTGCTGCTGCTGCTGCTACTAGTACCACTACTAGGCCTGCTACTGCTACTATACTAATACTACTAATACTACTGCTACTGCTAGTGAAGGTAATGACAAAGGAACATAGGAACAAATCGAGACAATTACAAGGAATAGAGAGAAACAAATCCTGGCCACCATGGTGATCGAACCCGCAACCTCTGCTTTGTCGGCACCCATCGCCTCGCCAAAAATAAAGCGTGTGCTACCAACCGAGCTAACTACATTCCCTGGGGCTTTCATATCATCTTATGTCCAGGGGCGTGTTCTGCTTGGTTTTTTGGTCGAGGAACCACTTGTAAAATATTGCAATACACCAAGAAGGTACTACTATGATTTCTTTGCAAATACACCCATCGCATCGACTTGCTTTACCCAACATACACACACACATACACCAGTTTCATACTACACTTCTCTGCAGGGACTTTCACTATCAGGTTTTGCCGCTGGTGACATCACACGCAGCTTGTAGTTGTTTATTCTCCTACCTATCACTTTCTCCTGTGGTGCCCTCTGGCAATGGGAACCAAGAAAGCTTAGTTAACTGTACAAAAATATTCCCAGAATAGGGTCAAAGGTCGTGGTATTCTATTCTTTGCATGTAAAAAAAAAAATTTTGGAGCCAGGCACCAATTTAGTTCCATCCTCGAACTGGCGTGGGGCATGCGTGCCCGCTGACCGACGAATTCTATTTTTATCGAGACCTCCGCCATGAAGAATTAACCAGGACCAGCTCTACGTGCTGTAATGCTGATACACACTAATGTGTGTTGCGCGCTTGTTCTCTCTGTGTATATATGTCTGTCTGTCTCTCTTCTCTCTCTTTCCGTCTGTCTGTCTGTCTCTCTCCCTGTCTCTCTTTCTCTCTTTCTCTCTCTCTCTCTCTCTCTATCTATCTCTCTCTCTCTCTCTCTCTCTCTCTATCTATCTCTGAAAGTATGATACTATTTTATCGTGGCACCACCTACAATAATGGATACGCCACACCTCTGCTTGTGTCATTACCTTAACTTTCAACATGCCCCTTGCCTCACTGTTTGTCTTTATCTACGTTACTACTACTGCTACTACTACTATTACTACTACTACTAACTACTGCTACTACATGTACTATAACCTATTATGGATTATTATTTCGGGTTATACCCGAAATGTCACGTGTTTGTTTTGTCTTTATTAGTGGAGTTGTCACTTATTGTCATATTTCGCCTATAACCTATTACTAATATCACTATCACTACTACTTCTACTACTACTACTGCTGCTACTACTACTACTACTAGATAAAGACAAACAATGGCAATGAAACAAGATAATATGAAAGCCCCATAGGAACAAAAACGAGACAAATACAAGGAATAGACAGGAAAATATCCTGACCACCATGGGGATCGAACCCACGACCTCTGTGTCGGCACCCATCACCTCGCCATGAAAAGAAAGCGTAGTTAGCTCGGTTGGTTGCACGCTTCGCTACAGAGACCGGATAAGCTCCAGCTTTATGGACCAAAATGGTATTAAAGGAGCTTCACTTGATCAGAAAAAAATAGTGGCAACAGATCATCTCCGCAAAATTATACTAAGTATATGTAGAAAGGAAAAAAAAACAGAAAAAAATGTGAAATAAATTAAATAAGTTCTTGTACTTGTAAGATAAATGCATGTGTGTATGTCTTTTGTTTGTATGTTAAGGGGAGGGGGAGAGAGAGAGAGAGAGAGAGAGAGAGAGAGAGAGAGAGAGAGAGAGAGAGAGAGAGAGAGAGAGAGAGAGAGAGAGGAGAGGAGAGAGAGAGAGAGAGAGAGAGAGAGAGAGAGAGAGAGAGAGAGATAGAGATGGAGATGGAGGGAGGGAGGGAGGGAGAGGAGAGAGAGAGAGAGAGAGAGAGAGAGAGAGAGAGAGAGAGAGAGATAGAGATGGAAGGAGGGGAGGGAGGAGGAGGGAGGAAGAGAGAGAGAGAGAGAGAGAGAGAGAGAGAGAGAGAGAGAGAGAGAGAGAGAGAGAAAGCGAGAGAGACAGGGGTGGGAATATGAAGATATGACAAGACAGATACAGATACACACAGAGTACAACATGGAACTTTCATTTCCTGTGACAATTACACTTCTGATTTTTTTTTATATCTAGCTTTACTTAAAATTATAAAAAAACCAACAAAAATCCAGATGGTGCTGACATTTTTTCTGTCTTTATTGGTTTATTTCCTCATGAACAATGATGAGACAAATGACATTTATAAATGAATAGATATTTTTTTGCCTTTCTCTGAACCTTGCTGTGAAAAAAAAAACACCATAAAAAGAAAGTAAATTCTTAAAGTAAAACTTATATAATGCATCAAATTTGTATATAGCTTTTTACGCCAAAATTATTTTAAAATGACTAGGCGCAGAACTCCTAGAAAATATTATACAAACAAAGTTGCTGAATCCTAAAGAAAAAATTGCTTTCAAAATGCATGAATTCATCCAAATAAATCATTAAGTTATTAAAATGATGAAATTCACTGTTCAAAACAGTTCTGTTGATAAGCTCCAAATAAAAAAATGGTGTACATTACTCTTCTTGTATGAATATATGATTTCAAAATAAAAGTCTGAAGACCTTCTCATGACTGAAACTTAAACAATGTTGATGGATTTCTCTCCTTTTTAAGTTGATGTAAATTATATTCCCTCTAAAATGACACTTTCTTGACAGATCAGAGTTTTGCTGTCAACATAACATTTCCAAATAGACTTGGTTTCAATTAGTATTTACTAATTAATTACTCCTGAACTATATTGGACCTGCCGAGTAAAATTGGACATAAAATTTTGAGGGATATTTCAAAAGGCTGGACTTCATGAGAAACATTTTAGAACATGGTGCTAATATAGTGTTATTGAACATTCTGGGTTGTGTAGAACAATTTTATGAAACTAAAAATGGGATAAAAATAAAGCACTTCCTTGTAGTTTCAGGATTGTCGGCATATTATTATAAGCAGAATCCTCCACAGCTACGATGCTTTGTTTAAAAGGTTGAGCGCCTGCACGAGGGAAGGAAAATCAATTTCATTTTTTGATGTTGCACACAGCTGAGGCTCTGACAGGCAGTGAATAACTCAGATGTGCTTAACTAGGACTTTTCACCCTTCAAGACAAAAAATCTGATGCGAGTAAGAGCTTTTCTGATTGGACTGCCTGAATTAAGATACACCGTAGTAACTACATTGACGGTCTACACTCATTGTTTATCATCTTAAAGTAATATGAGTATATACAAATTCTTTCATGTTATATCATATACATGTCATGCCATCAGTCTTGGGCATACAAATAAATGACATGAAACATACATACTACAAACATTGTTATTATCATTCTTTAAATGAAAATCCATCTACATAATATTTACATAAAATACAATGATTATCAGCAAAACACGTTTTAGTGCAACACCAATAAAACATTTTGAAAAGAAAAAAAAATCTTTTAAAAAACTTCTGCTGATTTTTTTGTTTACACTTGTACAGAGTGCATTTCAAATTTATCACAATCCAAAGCAAGACAATCCTGTTATATAATGAAACATACTTATAATATAAAGGCAGCATAAAGAGAAACATGTGTAGGGTTTGTTAATAGAACAGGAGATAACTGACAGAACACAATACTGACCATATAATGAAAAAAAGAGAATGAGAAAAGGAAAGTATGACACAATTAAATAATTAAATAAACAAGTCGGATACGGAAAATAATGTGGAGGACATATTCAAGAGGGGGAGTTTGTTCTGTCTCATTTAACAGAAATTCATTCAAAATAAATAATTGAGTTGAATTTGAGAAATAAAATGCTTGATTTAGCAAGATTTTTCCATTTCCTGTGACTGTTCAAATCTAAAGCCTCGAGACAGCTTTGTGATCGACCTTGACGACCATGAAGAAAGTAGAGAAATTTTTTGGTCACAAAAAAACAAATAACAACTACTAAGAAAGAAAAAACGGGGCACATTCAAGAAATGATTACTAGAACAGGGTGACATTTCCCATCAGTGAATAGTTTTCTTGATTTGTGTATTTTTTGTCTAAATGCAAAGTGGTGCTCAAATTCAATGGCATTTCATGAGTTTTGGCATAGAAACAAATCTCTCCTTTTCACTACTTAAAGATAAAGGCATTCAAAATTTAATAGCACACTCTCAAAATGCTTGAATAAATTGATGAACATAAATAAAATAATACAAAAGAAATTCGTTTTCTTTGGGGGCTGATCTGGCAGCTATAATTATAAAAGACAGTAGAAATAATTGACCAATGCAGTCTACTAAGATGTGGGGAAAAAGAGTAAAAGTTACTTTGAATGGATATCTTTGTTTTGTGGGCATTTCTATTTCATTTCCATAAATCTAATGACAAGGAAAACAAATTTAAGTATAATTTGCAATTGTTCATTAATGAATCAATCATACATGACAGACATCACTCAACAATTTATTCCCAGTAAGCCATTTTGAACATATTTAATCAATAGAGGTTTTAGAAGGTTATATTCTAATGAAGATTTCAACATGTCATAGGAAATTCTTTAAACGAATGCCGGAAAAACAGAAGGAGAAACCAATACACACCATCTTCGAAAATCAATCCGCAATCCTTCAATTGTGTACAAAGAAGAAGAAGAAGAAGAAAAAAAAGAATCCATTTTAAGCCCAGAGCGTCACAAAAACCAACACAGAATGAATACAACATCACCAAAAACGAACATCAACCTCAAGCATTAGGTAAGTAATATAATAATCCTTCTGTTTCCCTTTCATATGATATGAGAAAATCTACCATTCCTCTTTCTGTTTTTGGCTTATCGAGCCAAAGCACAGATCAGATTAGCACATCTCAAAAACTCCAAGGTCTGATGAGGTTGGCCAAGGTTCTCATCATCCGTTTCCATGCGGTCATCAATGGACAGAGACGCAGCCAGAACCATCTGGAGTGGTGGATGTGGCTGGTGGGCTCATCTCTGTAGGTTCACTACAATTGTTTAAGCTTTTAAAGTCCAGTAAGAAACTTTTTGGTCAACTTGATACAGCTGAAGACTAAGTCTTGTCTGAGGATGAACAAATGGAATATTATGAGCTTTACTTTTCTGACAATTAAAAAAACCTGCAACAAGCAATTTGGATACTGAATACTATTTTATTTTCATTCTTTTTTATGCCATTTTTTGCAGAAGTCAAACATGTTGTTTTTGTCTTGTTACATTGCCATATTCGTTAAATTAGTCAAATTTGGAGTTGATAATTTTAAAGTGGGTCTTTGTACTAAAACTGTAATAAAAAAGTCCCCGGCTTTGATTTCCTGACATGGTTATATTGGCAAATCTAATGAATACAGAATGATTTTTGTAATCTCTTTTATTTATTAATTGTTTTAAAATTTGCTCTTATTTTTTGACTGAATCGTGAGTTATTTTTATGCTAATGACAAGAATGAGTGAGTTATCAGTCATTTTAAAGACAACCAGATATTATCAGCTATAATACAGTCCAGAACATGCAATAAACAGATGAATATAAATGGTAGCATTTTGCCCTAACTTAGTAACATTTGCAAAAGTAAATTCATAAAAAAGGGTGGAAATCTTATTTTATATAGCCAGTTCTAAACTGATGACAGTGGCAGCAAAGTGTTGATGACAGCACTAAGAATTTTCAGGGGTTTTTTTTATTTTCACCTCCAGTGAAAAGTTAAGAGTAGCAATTTTCTCAAATTATCAAAGTCTATGAAAACAGGATAACAACATAGGCAAAATGATATCAGGAACAGAGGTGGCAACAAAATTTTCATTACTTACATATCTTCCAGTGACTGGATTTTTATGTCTGACTCGCACATGATATTGATTGATAACCTTCCATTCCTAAAGCACCAAGAACAAAATATTACCTGATTACAATATACAGATATACACATAAGATAGATATTGTGAGTGTTGTGTGTTTATCTGTGTACGAGAGCGCATGCGTGTAAGAAAGAGGGGGGGGAGGAAAGGAGAGGGCAGAGGGGAAAGAAGAGAGAGAGAGAGAGAGAGAGAGAGAGAGAGAGAGACAGAGAGAGAGAGAGAGAGAGAGAGAGAGAGAGAGAGAGAGAGAGAGAGAGAGAGAGAGAGAGGAGAGAGAGAGAGAGAGACAGAGAGACAGAGAGACAGACAGAGACAGAGAGAGAGAGAGAGATGGATGGGGAATGGAGGGAAGAGGAGGAGAGGAGAGAGAGAGAGAGAGAGAGAGAGAGAGAGAGAGAGAGAGAGAGAGAGAGAGAGAGAGAGAGAGAGAGAGAGAGAGAGAGAGACAGACAGAGACAGAGAGACAGAGACAGAGAGACAGAGAGACAGAGAGAGACAGAGACAGAGAGAGAGAGAGAGATGGAAGAGGGATGGAGGGAGGGAGGGAAGGAGAGAGAGAGGGAGAGAGAGAGAGAGAGAGAGAGAGAGAGAGAGAGAGAGAGAGAGAGAGAGAGAGAGAGAGAGAGAGAGAGGGAGAGACAGAGAGACAGAGAGACAGACAGAGACAGAGAGAGAGAGAGAGATGGAAGAAGAGGATGGAGGGAGGGAGAGAGAGAGAGAGAGAGAGAGAGAGAGAGAGAGAGAGAGAGAGAGAGAGAGAGAGAGAGAGAGAGAGAGAGAGAGAGAGAGAGAGAGAGAGAGAGAGAGAGACAGAGAGACAGAGAGACAGAGAGAGAGAGAGAGAGATGGAAGGAGGGATGGAGGGAGGGAGGGGAGGGAAGGAGGGAGAGGAGAGAGAGAGAGAGAGAGAGAGAGAGAGAGAGAGAGATGAAGAGAGAGAGGATGGAGAGAGAGAGAGGAGAGAGAGAGAGACAGAGAGAGAGAGAGAGAGAGATGGGAAGGAGGGAGGAGGGAGGGAGGGAAGGAGAAAGAGAGAGAGAGAGAGAGAGAGAGAGAGAGAGAGAGAGAGAGAGAGAGAGAGAGAGAGAGAGAGACACACACACACACACACAGAGGAGACAGACAGACAGACAGATAAACAGAAAGATTGATGCCCAATTAATGCAATAAATTGTTAATCATTATCCAATTTCTGCATTTATAAAATTTAGATTGATACAGGCTTTACTTTTGTGATTATTAGATAAAGACATATTTTCCTTACATTTCTGACCATATCTTTGCTATATACCATCATACATTAACCAACATGTGCAAGGAAGAGGGGGGGGAAATATTATAGAGAACAGATAAAGCAAAAACAAATTACATAGGAAACAGATAAAGACAAAGACAAATTACAAACTGAACATTCTATGCAAGCTGTAATTCATTGTAAAAGTTCTCTAAATATTAAGTTTCTTTGTAATTTGTGCTGTAAAAAATTAACATGATGCCCTAAAAAAGTTATAACTTGAAAATCTTGATTATGGTGTTATGGCCCTACATATTGCACGCATGTCATTGAGTAACTTGCCTAGAGATACACCATCCTCTTTGATGTCTTTATTAAAGTATAAAGGTAAATCCTTCTTTCATCTTTTGCCTGGTCTCACAGAAACAGTCACATTTTTCAACAGATTTAAAGTCATTTCTCTTCTATTTTTGAAATTTAACAACGCTAGATAAGCACAAAAACATAGCGTTTGTCTGATAACAAGGTAAAACTTATCTCAAGTTGAAGTCTCTAGTCTCAGTTTCATTCTTGGTGATCATAAGTGAGGGTGAAATGAACTATAGGCAAATTGTCCTGATAACATTCACTCCATTATGAAATGTTTATTTAAAACAATATTGTTGACTGTTACTTTGTCAAGTCTAGGTATCTCAACAACCTAAGGGCTTTGTTTGTTTGCTTCATTGAAATTTACATTCCACCAATGCAGTGATCTCAGGGTGAATTAAGAAGCAAACAGCAAGATGACAGATACGTGAAAGAAGGAAAGGAAAGAAATAGGACCTACCAGCAGCGCCTGCACTTTAAGGGCCATTTGCAATATGATTACATGAAATGCATATATGTAAGAAATAGCCTGTTGAACTTACATAATTCAAAATTTTCATGGCACGGTATACTTCATGCATGATGTCATGAGGCTTGCTTTGAGAACGAATACCTAAAACATGAATTTATGGGAGAGAAAAAAGGTCAATAAATGGCCTAAGATAGAAACAATTATTTACACTTAAGTATCGTACCAAATGAATTTTAAAGCTTAATTTTTTTCTAACCCAATCATTGTATAACAATGACAAAATAACTGAAGACTTAAAAATACACACAACACTTGTCGAATTCAGAGTACAGTTCATGTTTTCTTAAAGATTGTGATAGAAACTTTGTATTGCTTAATCTTTAACCAAAATGACCTTAAAGATTTTCAAAAGAAGTTGTTGTGTTACCAATACAAATTTGCTATTTGAAATTGTAGCCACCTTGCCTATTTTCAAAATGAAACGATGACAATCTTCAATGCCAATAACTACTGTGAATTTTGAGAGCTGAAAATGTCTTTTGACCAGTTCTCTGTTGAAAATTGTCACAAAGCCTTTGGGATACTTATGGCAGGGATGAAAATGAGAGAAATTGCTTTATTATTCAATTGTAATTATTCAACAATCAGTAGAATATTGAAAAAAGAAAACGAAACCAGGACAGTTTTTGACAGACACAGGAGTGGTAGACCTCATGTGACAATGGGTGAAGATGATAAAGCAATCGTTTTAGAGCATGAAAATAACCTTTGGCTTGTGCCTAAATCAACGGCAAGGTCTTTGAATATCTCAGTGAGGAGGAGGTTAAAGACAGCTGGTTTACATGCTTGTCTTTCTTACATTTACATTCCACTCAACAACAACCACCGTGAAACCAGATTTGTTGGCCTCATAGCAAAATGTATTAGGCATGCTCATCAATGGAGATAAGTATTTTTTTCCTGATGAAAGCCAGTTCAAGTGTCACATTCAGATGGTTGAGTGCGCACATGGAGGCGCACAAGTGACAGATATGACGACATGCAAATCAAGTAAGTCGCCATGAATCAGGGAGTGTCAGGGAGTGTCATGATTTGGGCAGGGTTCACCGAGCAGTTCAGAACCTGACTTATTGCACTGAACGGTGGTACATTGACAGCTCAGAAATCCTCCACCCTAGAGTAGCTCTGTTCTTCCAACAACATGATGAAATCGACTATTATCAACAGGATAATGCACATCCTCATGTGCCCTACATATCACAGAACTTTCTCAACCAAAAGCATTTGAAACCTTGCCATGGCCTGCCATGAGTCTGGACCTCAACCCCATCAAGCACATATTGGACATCCTAGGGAGATTGGTTTCGAGACACAATCGGGAACATTGATAATCTTTCCAATACTTTGATTGCAGAATGGAAGTGCTATTCCTCAAAATGATATTTGCAAACATCATTCATGCAATGTGAAAGCCTTGTCAGGCAGTGATTGAAGCAGGTGGACATACTCAGCTATTGAATGCTCCTATGAAAATGTTATTGTACGCTAATAAATATTTAAATTGTCAAATTTCAAAACTTGGAAGTGTCAATAAACCATCCTATGATCTTAGAAGATATCTAAAAATAGTCTATCTTGTATATTTTTTACCCATATGCATCAACTGTACATCTTGATTGGCTGATGCCATGGAATGTCCTAAGTTCTCCTTATTTCATCAACACGACCACACAAACATCAGTGCAGCTACATATCAACAACAATATGGCCACCCACTAGAAAGCAAAATCTGATCACAACAGATTCTTGTTAGTTATTTCATGGAACGAAAACCAGCTATTTTCTTTTGAAATGAAAACTTTTATTGAAATAAAGAGAATTTTTATCCCCAAAAAGAAAATTTTAAACAGACACAACAAACAGAATTGATTGGCTGTACTGATGTCAGAGTGCATTGACCACTTTATGTTCTTTATCATGAATCAGCTCCACTTGATATACGATAAATGAACTCTTACACAAGCTCATATGACTATGACTGTTAAACACAAATTCATACTCCAAAATTGTCTTGGTATGTAGGAATAGTTTAATGTGCCTGAGGCTTTTTGCATTTAAAATATAAAAACAGGCTCTGCTTACCAAGATGCCATTTGGCTTTTTTCTGATGACTGCTATTCTTGCTATCAACGACTGGATCCAAAGTGTGAGACATATTCTTTAAATCTGAAATCCAAATCATTTGTTCTTATGTAATGTCAACATTTTGCTTTTTTAGAAGATTTTAATGTCGAAACAAACTTGAATCTTGAAGTATACATGGTACAAAAAATATATCATAAATTACGACTGATTAACAATCTGACATACTTATCATGTTACTGAATTTGACATTATATCGACATATATAAATGAAAAAGGACAATGTATAACAAAAGTGTTTCTTTAGATGACATTTGAAATTTTGTATACAATCTAGTTTTAAAGTTTCAGACTTTTTTTTCTTTTCTTTTTTTTGGTGGTTCTATTCTAATTTCATTTTTTGGCCAAAGGTAAGAGCAATTTCATTCCTTTATAAAATTCCAAAAATTCAAACAGTTGCTATAATTAATCACCTGGCATTCGTTCAGGGTGAGGAGGTCTCATAGGGCTAGATGCCTGAAATGAAGTGAAAACGGACAAATAACATGTCACCCTTTATTAAAACATATAATACGAAAACTTGATGTAAAACCATTAAAGAAACCTTCACAATTTTGATATGTATTCCAATATTTCAGTCTTTATACTGCAAAATTGAATTGAGAACAATACAGATAAGAGGCATGATATTGTTAGGAATTCACCTCGAAGTGACAGTGACAGGCAGGACATATCTCAACATTTTAAAATTTAAGAATATCTAGATGGTTAAAAAAAGAAGAAGAAGATTTTGCAATCAAGTTAATTTCAAGGCCTTTTTTGCCATAACATATTCGAGTTCTTCAAAATGCGCTGCTTCAAACATCAGTTTTATTTGTCAGAAGTGTGAAAAATACTAAGGTAGTAGCTGTGGTAGTGACACATGTCTTCTTTGTTCAAACACCTCTCTACATTTTCAATAGCTGCAAGTTTCATCTTAATGTTTTAATGCTATTTTTTTCCTTTCATCACCTGTTCTGCTTCACGCTATTGAAACAAGGACAAGCTCTAGCTCTATGGGCCATAACGGCCTAGAAAGAACTTACTCCCAACTAAAAGTCTTGCTGTTTTCAACATTGTTTAACAAAAATATCACACAACATTTCACTGATTTCATTTACAAAATTTGTCATTAATAAATCAAAACTTAATATCTAAATACAGTCTTCCGTGTTATTTACAACATTCCCAACTCACCAGATTAAAGGCTTCAGCTGGGGGACTGGATGCCAGATAAAAATCCTCATACTCACTGGATGCTATGTCAGCAACAGGGGAAAGAGACGTAAAATAGAATTTTAAATTACAATACTATCAATAATATTATTCAACTCATGAACGTGTTTGTTTTGTTTGTTTAAAATTTACTCTATCAATGATATACGATGATCTCTACGAAGAGGAAATAGCGAGATGACAGATCTTTTGTCAATGAATGGAAGGAAAGGAGCAGGTTCTACTGACACCCCCACATGATTCTTTGAAATTTACCCTTTTTATGCTGTGATCTCATAGTGAATTGAGAGGAAACAGCAAGATGAAAGATAAGCGAAAGAGGGAAAGGAAAGAAGTAAGACCTACCCACAAACCACCCACCCTATCATCCAAAAATCATGACCTGTATCAGATTATTGACACCAGAGAATATGTGACATTGACATTAATAATACATTAATTACCCACAAGAAGTTATGAGCCTTTTAACACATTCAATGAACACACTTAATCATAATAAATGTTCCAATATATTGATGCACATACAAGCCTAAAGCTGTATGTTGACAGATGCATAGAGTATCTGTATATATATATATTTCTGAGTCAGCCTTTGTTAGTGTGACAAAGGCTCTGTTGCCAGGCCATTAGAATAACCATACTTTGCATGTAGGTTCTAAATATTCCCAAGATCATTTTCAGTATGAAAAATGACGTTTCATTAAGGAAAATTTCATTGTTTCCCTGACTTTGAGTAAAGGTTTTATTCACCAGCTGCTATTTTTGACAGGTTTTATAGTTAAAAAGTGGGAATAGCGTGGTTCTTGTCTAATTCTCATCTGAAGGGTATTGTAGTCATTGAGGGTAATTGTGCTTGTTTTCCTATACTTGAATGGCGTTAAATGATGTAAATAGGATTAAAATCTTCAGGAATAATGAATGACCTAAGATGTCTATCAAATATAAGAAGGTATCAATAAAAGGCTGCCTTATATCAATATATATGTATACTTTCCTTCAGAGGCACTAAAATATGGTTCAGATATATACTGCATTTTCAATACTTAAAGTGAACTAAAAGGTAAAGAAATAGGTTGTGTTAACAAGATTACAAGTCTGCTAACATCTCTTAACACAATGTGTTATCTATACTACATCTGTGGATAAAATAAAATGCCTTCATGTCTTTTAATTTGATCAATAGGTGTATAGCAGTAGAAAGACCAGCTGAAGCATCAGCAAAATAAAAAAGCTGATGTCAATAAAATGTGGAAAATGGTACCTTTATCTAAAATGCTCTGGTTATCAAGAATAAGGTGATAAGCAATGTAGAGCTGATCAAGTGGATTGTCAGAGAGAAGGGCTTTGTGGACCTCCACCTCTTCCACACTGAATTTCTGTAACATAAAAGCCACGAATTATCTTACGTTAATATTGTCACACTCAAAAGCGAATAGCATTTGCTTATAATCAACAATTCTCCAAATATTATACAAATTATTGGATAAAAGCAATGAATAATTAGGAATTTGTTCATTTGCTTTATTGGAAATCACACTATCCATGATATGCAATAGTTTTCAGAGCGAATTATGAGGAAATTCGGTGTGGTGTCGATGGTAAAATGTTTAGGCTGTAAGACTTGGGATCCTGAGGTCCCGGGTTCGAATCCTAGAAATGCTGGGTCTGGCATTGTGTGCTTTGGGAAAGACATTTAACATGCATTTTCCCCACTCGACTCAGTTGCAAGTGGGTACAAGCACTAGCGTGGCAGTAAAAATCTGCGTCCTGTCCAGGAAGTGAATATTATCTACTGTTCTGTTTCACGCTGTAGAAATCAGGAAAAGCTAAGGCCATAATGACCGTAACACTTTATTTGCCGTGGTCGCATATTTGCGACTGATGGCCATTTTCCTTACTTGCCGTGGTCGCATTTTTGCGACTTGATGGTTTACCTACTTTAAAGTAACATTAAACGTTACTCTAGACACTCAATCGCACCGGTTGACATCGTATAGATAAAAGATTTCACTGCATCCTTCGCCAGTCTTTCTAGAGTTCAAAATTAGTGACGTTTTTGTGAAGTTTATGTGAATTTGGAAATGTCATCAAATAGTGATGAAACTAGACCTGTAGGTGGGTCGGATTCTGAATGCCTTGACGATTCTAGTGCTTCTAATAGCTATATAAACAGTGAAACAGGGCCTAGATCTTGTTCATCTAGTTCGAACGATCAAGTTGGTGATAGTTTTATTAGTGAGGTGACCGATTTTAGTCCTGGACTAAGTGGAAATGCTTTTAGAAATGGAAATGGGCGTGGTCCTCCTCGACCAAAACGTCAGAGAACTAGAACTGATGCATGGAATTGGAAGAAATTAGAAAGCCAGGAGGAATTCATTCAGAAAGACTGGCTACCTGATTATGTGCAGGAGGCTGTGTGGTTCGTAATTCTGCTGGAAAGAGAGTTAAAACAAATTTTTTCTGTCCGGACTGTAATGTTGCTCTCTGTAATGTGCCCTGCTTCGAACTGTACCATACAGTGAATAATTATTCTGTAAAACAGAAACAGCAACTCCGTCCCAGGAGCAACCCCCTCTGATGGACCTGCCAGCCAATAAACATTCAATTTGTATGTATATATATATCTAGTTCCAGAAAGAGTTCAGCTATACTTGTAAATATAAAGTAAGTAATAAATCATGTGAATAACCTTGAAAACTAACTCATTTTTGTTTGCTCTATTTTCATATCGTTGAGAATTTCTTCGTCCAAAAACAAACCCAAAACAAGCATATCATACATCATATTTTGTCATAAATATTCAAATAATGTAGTGTTTTTTTGCTGTATGTGTTGTGCCTCTAGCCATATAACATCTTTCAATACATTCTACTTTCTCTGACAGAAAATACTTGAGACTTTGTAAAAACTTGACTATTTTACCATATATAGAAATTAAATCCAAGATGGCCACCAAGGTCATGTGACCCGCGGTCACATTCAACGATCTCAACCGAAGAGCAACCACCCATATATCATGTCCTCAAATGTCATTGTGAAATATCACTACTACTTTTCTATCTCAAATTTAGTGAACCGCTTTTTAAAAGGGAAAGAACAAGTTGTCTGCCAAAAACTCAAGATTCAATGAGAAAAAGATTTATACACACAAAACATTCTTGAAGTGAATTTTATGACTTAATAAATGAAAAACAATTTGTAAAGAGAGAGAGGAGAGTTACAAAATTACAGTCTTCTGATGATGGTCTTACCTCACAAATCTCTAACAATATCCATGTTGATAATTGAAGCATCATGATCTTGAGAAGCGGGAAACAGATAATCCGGCAACTCCTTTTTTGAACCACTCATACTCTCTGATATGAATGAAAGACGTGAGATATCCAAATTGTTTAAAAAGAAATCAACTTACTTAATGCCAACTTCATTTTTAAATAAATTACAATTACACCTGAATGCAGATAGCAGGCTGAAAAAAAAAAAAAAACAAACTGCATGGCTGAAACAAAATACCTGTTGGAGATTGTTAATACAGCTAATGCAAGAAAAGCTAATCTTTAAGTCTCAAGTCTCATGACTGGGCTACAATGTCATAGCATGCTTAAGCATCTCTTTTCCTCATTAAGCAAGATAACCAAATTTGTTTAAGTTCACAAGTGTCACTCTATAAAAAGTTTTTAGCGGGGTATATTGTAACTAGAGATTAATCACTTACAGATTAGCAGATGAACAATTTTTTTTACAAAATCTAAATATTGTTTTCGTGTCAGTGTTTAAAATAAACTCTCTGAACCAAATCAAGACATATATTGTAAAAACATATTAAGATGTGAGTGTTGTTCATGAAAATACAGCATTGTATTATGTTCAATATTTACTGTTGCCATACCCTCAAAGGTCTAATATCACGGTATCATTTAAATTTATTCCATTATCTTGCATGAGTATTTTAAATACCATCCTCCTACCTGATGTCCTTGATAGTGGCACGCTTGACAGGATCAACTTGAAGCATTTGACACAGGAGCTTGACGACCTCTTTGCTTAGGTATTCGGGAATTGCAAAAATGCCAGCTTGTGAAAAAAATCCAATAGAAACTATCAGCACACTTTTTAAATTTTTGTTCGGTTATAAAGATATAGAGAATTTGGTTGGGAGTAACTTAAAAATAATTGTCAACTTATGATTTAAGGTTGACTGTGCCATGGTCATAAATTGAATGATTAATGCATACATATGATGTATAGCCGGGCAATGGACAGGTAGGCACCTGTACGAGGAGTAGATGATTCCGCCCTCAACGCGTTTCCCTGCTGCCTTGCAGGCGGGTCTTGGCCGACCAAAGACTAAGGGAGTTAACCCTGTCAGAAAACAACCTGCAGCCCTGCAGGCCTGTATTGACAGACCAAAGGCTAAGGCTGTTAACCCTGATAGAAAATAACAACCTGATGCCTTGCAGAGTGGTCTTGAATGACCAAAGGCTAGGGGAGTTAACCCTGACAGAAAATAACAAGGCCTGGTAGGCGGCCTCAAGGTGGCAGCCCCACCATCTACCTAGGATACAGTGGGATAATCCCCTGCTTATCCAAAACCAAACTGATTCAGAGAAATAAATGCAATATACCCGGCTTGACCTTTCAACGACGAACATTGAAACGAACACGGACTGTGATTTTTGGAACATGGAATGTTAGGGCAATAAATGGAAAAGAGTTAGAATTAGTTAAAGAAATGGAAAAATTCAAAGAAGACATTTAGGCCATTACAGAAACAAAGAAAAAGGACAAGGAATAGAAAATGTAGGACCAAATCATACTTTAATATTCTCAGGAGTAGATGTCAAAGATAGAGCTAGAGCAGGAGTAGGCCTCCTAAAACATAAAAGGCATAAAAAGCTTCTAGAAAGTTGGAAATTTATAAACCCACGGCTATTAGAGGTAAATATTAAACCGAAAGGACGAGAAATAAAATTATAATAGCTTATGAACCAAACGAAGACGCAACTGAAGAAGAAAAAGATATCTTCAAAAACGATTTACAAATAGCTGCAGAGAATCTTAAACACAAACAGGAACTAATGGTTTTAGGAGATGTAAACTCTAGAGTAGGCAACAATATAGAAATATTAGGAGGAGTAATAGATAAAGAAGGAGAGACAACTTCTCCAAATGGAGAGAGACCAATAGATTTTTGCCTACAGAACAACATGAAAATAGCCAACACCTTTTTTCCTCATAAAGATATCCACAAATGTACAAAAGTAAATGAAGACAGGTGTGAAAAGTTAATCATAAACTATCGATTTATCGGTGAAAGGCAGATGGATCTGAATGATAGCACAATAGAAGAAAAGTGGCAAATGTATAAAAAAAAACCCACACTCCTCAGTTGTACTGAAGAAGTCTGTGGTAGGAAACAAATTAAAGGAGATAGGAAAAGAACAGCATGGTGGAGTGAGAATGTCAAGGCTAAGATCAAAGACAAGAAGGAAGCCTGGAAGAAAAATTTGCAAACAAAGACACCAGAGGATAGGATAGATTACGTGAATAAAAGAACTTTCGCCAAAGGGAAAGTTAGGAAAGCAAAACAGGAATAATGGGAAGAGTTTGGACAAAGACTTCAAGAAAGCTATCAAGGAAATCAAAAGCTGTTCTGAGGGGCAATGAAGAGCATGAGAAAGACCAAAGCATGCCCAATACGACATTCTTAAAAATGCCAAAGGAGAAATAATGAAAAAAGGCAGCGAAATCATGAAAACATGGAGAAAGCATTTTCACCAATTACATAATCCCTCCAGAACATATGAAACAAGGAGTAAAGATCAATTAGTAAGAGTAACAAGTAATCCAGAGGAGACAGCTGAAGATGTAAATATCTCAATAGAAGAAATCCAAACATCTATAATAAAAAAAGTGAAATTAAGAAAAGCCCCAGGAGCAGATCAAGTTTATCCAGAAATGATTAAATACCAAGGAGAGAGGCAGACAAACTACTACATGCAATATGCCAACAAGCATGAAAGTCTAAACAGGTGCCAGACCACTGGAAAAAAGGAATAGTAGTACCAAAACATAAGAAAGGATCAACTATGGAATGCTCAAACTATAGAGGGATATCACTACTTAGCGTACCAGGAAAAGTGTCTGCCAGGTTATTGGAAATGAGACTAAGGAAAAGAGTAGAAGATCAGATTGAAGAACACCAGAGTAGATTTAGACCAGTGAGAAGTGTACAAGACCACATATTTACAATTAGACAAATAATAGAAAAATTCCTTGAGAGAAACATTGACCTGCAGCTGTGTTTTATAGACTTGGAAACGGCATTTGACACTGTGAGGAGGGACAAACTATGGCATTCCTTAATAGAACACAATGTACAGCAAAATATAATAAAAGGCATTAAAGGTTTTTACAATAAACCAACATATGTAGTGAGAGTAGCTGGAAACATATCTGCAAAATTTGATATAGATATAGGAGTAAGACAGGGTTGTATCCTATGTCCTAAATGAAATATCTAAGAAGAGTAGTAGGGAAAACTAAAAGAGACAAAATCAGAAACACAACAATAAGAAATCAAACCAAAGCAGATAGCATAAAAATTAAGATAGAAATGAATCAACTAAGATGGTTTAGGCTTGTTAACAGAATAAATATTAAAATAGCTAAATCGGTATACAGTGCTAAAGCCCAAGGTAAAAGACAAAAAGGCAAACCCTCGGAGAAAGTGGGAAGAAGATATCAAAGAAGGATTGAAGCATAGAAATGTAACTTTTTTGGAAGGGAACAAAAAAATGCCAGGACAGGGCATTCTGGAGAAAGATCATCAATTTGAACCCATAAACCGAAAGGTAGAATGGGAACTGATCAAGAAAAAAATAATGATGTACAGATGAAAGGAATATTGAATTCTATAAAAACATGAGGAACTTACATTTGATTTTGCGAAACAGGGTTGGAACATGCTCATCATCGAAAGGAAGCTGCAAAATAATTGCAATAGACATTTCATGACTTGGCTGTCTGAGTGTCAAATGGAAATCACAAAGAATTGCCTTTAATCATTTTGATAAAAAAAAACATAACAGATGAACTCGACTCTTTTGTAGTATTTAAAAATTGATTTGCAAAATATAAATTTTTAAAAAGTTTAAAATTGTATTGATCAGCTAACAGCTGCTGCCAAACAAATTACCTTATAGTTGTCAATTTGATTTTCATTATTCAAAATCTCCTCACCAAAACCTGGAGACATAGAACAAATTTTTTCTCTTTCTTTTGCATTAATATACACGACAGTATTGTCTAATGTGTGACTATTGTTCCATACTCACCGTTCCACACAGAAGAGCGTACAAGATAACACCACAGCTCCAAATGTCAACCTCTGGGCCTGCATATAGCCTTAAAAAACAAATGAAACAATTATTAGTAAATGATATGTAATATGTGCAGTTGTAAACCAAAGAGAGTAATTTAAAATCAACAAAAAGTACAACATTTTGTCTGCTGTTCATATTTCAAACGTTTACTCACATTCTTTACAGCACATCATTGAAATAAAAACTTACATGCAAAACATACTCAGTAATAGCTAAAAACATATACCTTATTGCTTATTGTATTGAACAGCTGTATATCTATAAACAAGTAAGCTCTACTTTTGTTGCTAATGTTCTCGAAAAGGTATGGTGTTAAAATCTTCCAATAATGCCAAAAAAATATCCTTCTAGGCAGACCGTGTTCTAAGAATATTGAGAAGTTTCAATGAAATAGGGTTTTAATTTCTTTATATTTAAATTTTATGGCTTCACCGATCACCTTCCCATTCAATCCGATATTAGATCTAGGTCTGAACTTCCTATTAACTTTTCTTTGACCAAATCCCAGGATTTTGGCCTTTTTGGTTCAATGTGCTTGGTTTTACAAGTGGGTAGGTTGATACTATTTCACCAACAACGGGATGGACATGCCTACGACTGGTTCCAGTTGGGTGGCAGGAATTAGGCATCATAACAGCGCCATGGCCTAAATTTGGAGTTAAATTGTGTTTTTGTCAACATTTTCCCAAACACTAGATGAGAGACTGGACGATATTCCCTCAGGATAAAATTATAACAGTACCCCCTGATATATATAGGTTGTACTGGTTTTTCTTTTTTTGTTTGTTTATGAGCATTTTTCTTATCATATCAATGGATCCAGTTAAAACTAAAAGTACGAAATGGAGTGGAATTGGATCTTTTGAAGCTATCATAAGGATAAGGGCACATTTATTGTTATCAGCTAAATATTGCAAAAACTTTACATCACCTCACCAAAGGCTTAAAATGTTCTATGCCACAATGCCCAGTCATTTAAGCAAAGAAGATAGCAATTATATGGATCTGAATCTTTCCATAATCATGGTCTTATTAAGACAAAATCAAATGGGCTTTATCTGGTAATTTTCTTGTTATTTTCTATACTCTTTTGTACGACCATAATTCGAATTTCCATCTGACATCCTGTAGGCCTATCTAACCTGGAAACTACTCCTATTGGCCTTGGCCTCACTTCTAGCAAATATAGCTTTTTAGACAATTCCAGTCAGTCAGTTCTACCCTTTTAATCCATTCGTGAAAGTCTCTTCAGCTTGTATATATATATATATATATATATATATATATATATGTATACATACATACAGTACAACATACATACATCTAATACTATAAAACTCCGTTAGCCTCTACAAACTTTACTCAAGCCTGTAGACTTCATTTGACAACGTAAGTTGCTGTCTTGTTTTACACAAAAATAAATAACAATCTAGACTAATTGCTGTTGCCGTTAAATAGCTGTTCCATTCTTCATTTTTAACAAGCGACACCTTTGAAATTATTGAAAATACATTGTATATCACAGTATACACTGCCTCAGGGAGCATAGTTAGCTCGGTTGGTAGTACGCTTTCTTTTCATGGAGAGGTGATGGGTGCCGGCGCAGAGGCCGCGGGTTCGATCCCCATGGTGGCCAGTATTTTTTTCTGTCTATTCCTTGTGTCTGTCTCGTCTCTATTCCTATGGGACTTTCATATTATCTTGTGTCATTACATTAACACACAAGACATTAGTAGTTTACATTTTGTTTATATTTGAAATATAGGTCTGACAGTGTCGGTGAGTGATTTTAAGGTGTGTAGTGTGTCTCCACTAATACCAGTTTTCACATATGGCCATCTGTATGTGGCTTTCTCAACAGAATTTCAATGGCTTCAGAGTGTCACTTAGGGGACAGAGACATAGACAGCCATTTTTTACTGAAAACACTAATATGCCTTACAAGTCTGTTTTACAAACAACATGAAACATATTTTCTGCAAGATCCCCAGAAATCTGTTTCATGGGCCAAAGGCACTCCCAAGCCCACAGACGGAATATCGGGAAACTCAAAGGGAAAAGGTTTAATATCATAGACTTATTTATATTAATTGAACATATCATCAATCCCCACAAAATTGTGGGTTATCTTCTAGTATATATATATATATATATATATATATATTTATAGCAGAGCAAGATACTGGGAAAATTAATCAAAAGACCAAAAGTCAAGATTGTTCATAATCCAGTACATACTTTCCAGAGATAACCTCTGGTGCTGCGTAGTTAGGGGATCCACAGCTTGTGCGTAAAAACTCTCCATCAGTCATCATATTTGAAAGCCCTTTAAATTAAAAAAAAGGAACTTTAGGAACAAACATCTTCATATAAATGTAAAGCAGCAGCAAAAAAAAAAAAATAAATAAATGAACATTTTTACATTTTGAAATAGAAGACAAAAAGATCAAATCTTTTAAAGACAATATTTCAAAATTTAGGTAAAACACATTTCCCCCAAACATTTAAAAAAAATATAATACAATATATTGACCTCAAATTCTCTGTGTGTAAATGAAATGAGATTGATATATATTACTACAGTTATTTTTTATCATACTAGACAAGAAATGCCAGTGAAAGTAACGATCAAGTAGTGAAGAGTTGCTAATCACACGATAAAATAAAAAGAAAAGCAACTGAATTTTTTAAATGAAAAACTTTTCTTAAAAAGTAAATTAACAATTTTTTTTTATTCCAATACAAGAAAAAATGTGCATGTATCCTTAAAGCATTATAAATTTTAAAAACATAATGTTTGTATACAAGCATCTTTGCATTTCCCAAACAATCATAGTTTGCTTTCCTTCTTAAAAATGTGACATCACTATTGAATAAATATTAAATTATTATCTGAGTTTGAAAAACATTTTCATCAAGGAAATTTCATAAAATAAGCCAAAGAATAAATATTATTTAAATGACAACTTACCAAAATCAGCTATTTTCACATTGGTGTTGGAATCAAGAAGTAAATTTTCAGGTTTTAAGTCTCTGTGCACAACCATGTGTCTATGACAGTAATCTACACCTGAGATGATTTGCTGGAAAAAGCGCCTTGCTTCTGGCTCTCTAAGCTGCAGGTGGAAATTAATATAGCATCATAGAAAAAAAGAATGATTTTATTTCAACCAAGAAAACTTTCATACAACTGGAAACAATTACAAATAGATGGAAAATGTCATGAGGGAAAGTGATAAAGGCAATACATCTTTTCTTTTTTTTTTTAATGAAGGATATTTGAAAGCAAAAGACAATTCATGCTGTCATTTCTCTTCACCAATCAAAATAAACTATCTGTGTAAAAGTCTGATTGAATTGTTTACTTAATAATTACTTATGCATGTAAAACAAGGGAAGATTTAATATGTCTGCTGGGAAAATGGTCAGGTGGATGGACAGGGGGAAAAGTGAGAGAAAGCGAAAAAGCTAAAGGGCTTAGAATGCAATTAAAATTTGCCCCTTTCTTGGGAAGTTTTTGTTTTGTTCGTGCATGTTATTATCTGATTGTCTTATTGATATGAAAATAAGTTCAACATACCCTTCCATGTTTAACAATGTAGTCGAAGAGTTCACCACCAGCCACATGTTCCATTACCATAAATATATCTGTTGGGGTTGAGATCACTTGATACCTGTAACATGAAACCATATCAATAGCTGTATGAAGCTATACAATAGACAATTAGATCCCTACTTCTCAACATAATCTCTGCCCTCTCACCTTTTAGTAGGGCCATTTTTTGAGCAGACTGGTCTTTGAGACTACTGTTTACACCTGTCTTGACTTCTTCATCATTTCCACAACAGGCGAAATATGACAATAAGTGACAACTCCACTAATAAAGACAGAACAAACATGTGACGTTTGGGTATAAACCTTCGTCAGACAACAAATGAGAAATATCTAGAATCTAGATCTAAGTAATACCTCCGGCATCACACAATGTGATGTCAGAAGAAAAACATAAAGGAGAAAGAAAGAAAGAAAAAGACAGTTATAAGAAACGTAGCAGAGAGGGATGTGAAGAATGAGCGAGAGTGGAAGGTTCAGATCTAGAATGAAATAAAAATATGAAAATACGAGTAGTAAATAAAGGTGAGAAGGAGAGAGAGGGAGAGAGAGGGAGAGGGAGAGAGAGGGAGAGAGAGAGAGAGAGAGAGAGAGAGAGAGAGAGAGAGAGAGAGAGAGAGAGAGAGAGAGAGAGAGAGAGAGAGAGAGAGAGAGAGAGAGAGAGAGAGAGAGAGAGAGAGAGAGAGAAGAGAGAGAGAGAGAGAGAGAGGAAGAGAGAGAGAGAGAGAGAGAGAGAGAGAGAGAGAGAGAGAGAGAGAGAGAGAGAGAGAGAGAGAGAGAGAGAGAGAGAGAGAGAGAGAGAGAGGAGAGAGAGAGAGGAGAGAGAGAGAGAGAGAGAGAGAGAGAGAGAGAGAGAGAGAGAGAGAGAGAGAGAGAGAGAGGAGAGAGAGAGAGAGAGAGACAGAGGAGAGAGAGAGAGAGAGAGAGAGAGAGAGAGAGAGAGAGAGAGAGAGAGAGAGAGAGAGAGAGAGAGAGAGAGAGAGAGGAGAGAGAGAGAGAGAGAGAGAGAGAGAGAGAGAGAGAGAGAGAGAGAGAGAGAGAGAGAGAGAGAGAGAGAGAGAGAGAGACAGAGAGAGAGAGAGAGAGAGAGAGAGAGAGAGAGAGAGAGAGAGAGAGAGAGAGAGAGAGAGAGAGAGAGAGAGAGAGAGAGAGAGAGAGAGAGAGAGAGACAGAAGAGAGGAAGAGAAAGAAAGGGAGAGAGAGAGAGTGTGAGTATGGGAAACAATACTTCAGAAATAACTTGAGACTTTGACAGCTTGGATGGCATCAGCTAGTCTAGAGAGGCATTTTTGAGAGAAATTTCAGATAAGTTGTTTAAGAAACAGACCCCTTGAAAGAATGGATAAATTTGTAATTTATATACATTTCGCACCTTCAGAAATAATAACTTGAGACTTTGATTTGATACTTCCTTTCCTTCATTCTTTAAATTTCATTTCTTTACTTTCTTCCCATTGCAATGGATAAATTCTGTAATTTATATACTTATCCTATTTTTTTGTTTCTTGTTTCCCATTCATTCTCACACGTCTCTCCCTCCCTTTTTTTCTTCCCTGCCTGTTTTCTTCCCTGCCTGTTTCTCTCTTTCTCTCTCTCTCTCTCTCTCTCTCCCTCCCTCTCTCTCTCTGTCTCTGTCTCTCTCTCTCTCTCTCTCTATTCCTCTCATTCTCTCTATCTCCTAATCACCTTTTATTACTTACTTATTTTCATATTTTTATTTCATTCTAGATCTGAACCTTCCACTCTCGCTCATTCTTCACACCCCTCTCTGCTACGTTTTCTTATAACTGTCTTTTTCTTTCTTTCTTTCTCCTTTATGTTTTTCTTTTGACATCACATTGTGTGATGCCGGAGGTATTACTTAGATCTAGATTCTAGATATTTCTCGTTTGTTGTCTGGCAAAGGGTTATACCCGAAACGTCACGTGTTGGTTCTGTTTTTATTAGTAGAGTTGTCACTTATTGTCATATTTCGCCTTTGACTTCACTCCACTGTGGCTCCTTCGTATCATTTCCACAACAATGACCTCTCACAGCTTTCCTTATAGAACCGAAAAGATGAAAGTCCCAAACATGGTGATTGCCTCCATTGTCATAATGCTTGTGTGAGGACTGGGATGATTGTGGTGCCAAAGAATTCTATCCATTTCCAAATTTGGCCTCATTTGTCAGGCACAGACTTTTCAAAATCCAAGTGATTTAACAAGGTTCTGAACACTTCTGTGGTTTACTTCTATCTTTGCTGCCAACTCATCAAGAGAGATTTGCCTGTCACATCTGATTCAAGCTTCTGCTTATGCTTTGATGGCAGGGTCTTGATGGCGACAGGGCCAATATTCTTCGTCATTTTCAGAGCTATTGATCAGACGTTGTGCCCACCTTATAACAATTACTATAGTCTAAAGTTTAATCTTAATAAACCGTTTGAAGTCGCTTGTAGATGTAAATGGGGCTTTTCCCTTGAGAAACAATAAATTCAAACGCTGCTCTTTGTTTCTGACTGACTTCCACAGGGGTAGCCTTTATCAGACAACATTTTCTCAAAAGTCGTACAACTTGGGTTTGAGAGTACCTGCACAAGAACCTTATTATATTCAGGAAGAAACAAATTGCATTACTTTTCGACTGACCTGGTATCAATATCTCTCTCTCCCTACACACAGACTGATATGCAAGCAAGCAGTCGGACAGACACGCAGACACCCTCCTACTATCAAATTAAAACTTTAAGTGAGTTAATAAAAGAAAGTGAATCATGTAAAACACAGGTTTTCATTCAAATCAACCAGAAACAAACTTACTTTGATTCCACAGCTGGTTCTTTGTAAAGCTGTAATCTTCACCAATTACTGTTTTTACAATGTCAGATAGACATATCATATATAAGAATTAGACGCCTACTGGGTTATCAAATGAGAATTAGATGCCTACAGGGGTCTTCAATTCACCAATGTAGTACATAAAAATATTGAAGGAAGCGCTACTTACAGTTTAATGATATGCGGGTGTCGGAACAGTTTAAGATTCTGAATTTCCCGCTTAATTTTGCCAACGACATCGAGATTCTTGATTTTCTGACGGTTCAATATTTTGACAGCAACCTTGTGATTTGTTAGTTGATGCGTAGCAACTTTATGGGGAAGAAAATAAGAAGTAAAATAATTCAATGAGAACGTTTCATTTCAAGAGAAAAGTAAAAAATTAAAGTAGCCTCTGATTTCTTGTAATTTCTACTTACTGCTAAAACATTTTCATAATATTAATTATTGAATTCTAACAGTGACTGATGCGGCCATTTGTTCTCAAGAATTACTAAAGAACGAAGTTAAAGGCCTTAACAGTCCAATAAAAGACTATTAAAACTTGGCCGGTCAATGCACCTGTGGTAATTGGCATTCCTAGCATTGTTCGTGCCATTCAGTCTGGAGTTACCATTGCCATTGCAGAGAATTGCAGCAGTAGAAATTTAGAAATTTCTCAGCATTAGCTCAGCTTAGAAAGGTAAACACTTGCAGGACAGGAAAGTTACAAGTTTCTTTGAATTTATACTCCTTGTAATAAAAGAAAAAACCCAAGCTATAAACAGATGGAGGGGCAGGGTTCAGCCTGGGTTTGACATGGATTTTACGAAAGGTAAATCTGTTATTAAACAGCTTAAATGTGCAGTATTATGTAAATTATTATTATGCAAATTGCAAATTAGATAACTCTGCTGAGTTTCATGTTTAGAATAAATATTGTCAATATAAATAAAGCAAAGAAAAGTAAGTCACTTAAGATTCAAAAGTTTGTCCCAGTCCGATATATGTCAAACTGATTGTTTGTCAGTAACAATTCAACTGCTCGTGTTCAGATGAACAGTCTGTTGTCTCAAGTCTCTCATTGTGTCAGATTGGTGGAAATTACCGAATCCCATCTCATACAGTCCCAAAATACTGCTGCAACTGAAAGCAACCTTTCATAATAAAAAAAACTTAGATTTTCTCTTCCCCTCAAAAACCGAGCCGCAACTGTTGATCTCAGTAGTATTCCTTCAAATACAGGGTGTGATGTTGTAGATTTAAGGCACTCCTTAAGAATTGATGTCTCTTTGTTTACATCAGTGAATGCAACTGAAGAACTGGCAAGGTTGGTAGAATTTATTATAGTGCCAAATAGTACTAAAGCTATCAAAAGTATTCTATGGAGTACATAAGCTTAATCATGTTGATCTCTATAGCTTAACAGTAGAATTTTACCCGGATGAAAGTGTCTGCACGCTAAACAGCCAGCTGTGTTTAGCCCAGCCAAAGCCGGCGATCTGTTAACTGCTTCCCATGTTTAAACTGGCCAAAACTGGCTGTGGATAACACCTTCTCTTTCAACAATCAGATTGGCTCGTTAAACCTATGTTTGTTACTTATTTTAAATACTATGATTTCTAGAAAGCTGATTTGTCTGTTTAAGCCTCTTCCTCACGCTAAAGGTCATGATCATAATGTTATAGTGTCACTCTCCGTGAAGACGATCCTTGATCATATGTTACTGTACTGCATCTGTTCAAAATGCACGTCTCATCTCCCTGCTTCAGCCGTCTACCCTTCCTGCATTTTCAGCTTTTATTTTTATCCCAATTTTGTCGAAAGCAGGGCTGTTGCAATAGTGACACAGAGAGAGATGGAAAATCATTATTTTCTTCCTAACGCCACCCACCAGAAGCACACAGTAAGCTCAGAAAATGTAAACACAGCACAGTTGCCGGAAAGTTGAATCTGGATCAGAGCCTTCCGGTCAGGGTTTCAGGGTAAGGAATGGTGAAAGAATTTGTTTAAAAACAGGTGTTTCTATAATTGAGAGATTAATTGGTATCGTCTTGACTGGAAGATGGTATCGTCATAACTATACCATCTTCCTTCAGCAGTCATGACGAATGCTATATATATGTGTACAATACTTTATTCATATAAATCTTTATTCATATAAATAAACAATTTATGATAATTTATGGACAGCGGGATAATCACACTTTAACATTATAGCATGAAGCAAGCATTTGTCTTTTTTAGGTATAGTTTGGAAGTTGGATCTAATCTAGTCACTGAATATGTCACTGAAATTTGCATTCAGTGGGGCAGTAATTCTCTGAACAATTACCAGGGTATGAACCCCCCCCCCCCCCCTGAACCTGCCCTCCTATTTGTTGATTTTCAGTGGATTTACATTGCAATTACTGAATTACTCAGGGGCAGGTCCCCCGAACTTTCCCACACCCCCTCCCTTTTTTTTTTAAAAGTATGTTTTTAGCACTGGTATTATAATTATTATTCAGCCAATCATTCTGTATGCCAATGGGACATCATTTTTAAAGGAGTATCTAGAGTGAGAATATATCGGTCAGTCATTATTAGAACATGATCCTAATTCAGAACTGGTAGAATCTAGATATGGCAGGTTTCACAAAATGGTCCATCCCCATTCCCCTCTTTTTGTCAAAATGTACATGTTATATTTTTTACAAGTGTTATATACCATGTTAAAGTTTAGAACATGATGATTCCAGATATATGACTTTAAGACATAGCAACGGACTGTGGGCAAGTAAATTAGCTTTTAAAAGTCATGTTTTTCAGTCAAGGGGCATAACTGTGAAAATTCTAGGCCCAATGCCAGTACGTAATGTTACGTGAACTGCACGCGTCCGTCGCCCGAGGTTTCCTGGCGTATATTTAGTGACGTAACGCTTGGGCATCTGGTTTGGAGAGTTCCCTGACTTTTCCCTAGTTCTCAATAAGATGTGAAGTCTGTGTTTATGTTTCCCGACACCTCGGGCGTGGAGTCCACGGCCGGTGCCTTACCGTTGATCAGATGACTCGCGTGTTCCGGATCGTGTGGATGGATGAAAACCAAAGCTTTTTTGTCCCGTTTTTGTAAAATTCTGTGATTGTACGGCTTTATACTATCCTTATTATGTGTTACGGGTTTATCGTGTGTACCATTCTACTCAAACTGGTACGGTAAACTTCACGACTTATAATTTTAACGAGTGAGGATGCAATACGTATAGGCCGATATTTGCCAATATATATATATATATATATAGAGAGAGAGAAAGAGAGAGAGAGAGAGAGAGAGAGAGAGAGAGAGAGAGAGAGAGAGAGAGAGAGAGAGAGAGAGAGAGAGAGAGAGAGAGAGAGAGAGAGAGAGAGAGAGAGATGCACCATAACAAAACCCTCGCGAAAAGAAAGCGCTTTTGACAACAATTGTTTCTTTCTCCCCGTACGAGGCCCCCCCAACATCACTTCTCCGCTACTCCCGTCATCACTCACCCCCCTCTCTAACTATCTACAGTCACATAGAGCGCCCCACTAGACTAGCACAAACTTTTCTTTATCGATCGATAATTGCTTCATGAATACGGGACGGGATGGGAGCGGTGGCTGACAAATCTTGAACTCTACTTGAACCTGTGCTATTAGTATTATTTTCTCTCTCTCTCTCGTTGAAATACGTTTTTAGTAATATTGTATTGTTATGCCAAAAAGACTGTGGATAGTGGAGACGTAGAGTCACTATCGTTGTAATGGACTTCTAAAACTCCCGTATTGCCAATTATCTAGTCTTTATTTATTAGAACATAATAAATCATGAAAGCCTATTGATTGCCGGACTTCTTTACATAAGTTTCACTCACGATAAGCCAAAACAGGTTTTGCTAATGCAACCGAATCTAACCTGAATGGTCTCCGATCTAACCGGATCACAGTCTGCTTTCTGATGTCCGATTATCGTCTACAATTTTGGCCGTAAGTGCATGGCCGTAAGAGTCATCCCAAAACAAAATATTCCGCAAAGCCAACCAGACAATTTAAAAACAAAAATTTCATGATTTCCCAATAGGCTTACACGAGATGAACTACGAGACAATAGCTCGACGCAATATTACCATTATTAGATCTCAGATCGAAAAAAATATTTTTTGTCCGACCATGAGATTTCGTAGACTGACAGTAGTCTCATGGTATTCTCACTCTCATTTAGAGTTACCTATGATTTTTTTCGTGTCTTTTACAGAATATATGGTCGTAGGAATACGTTTTCTTTCACTCTAGATAAAAAAACGGCGCTTCTACGTATTTTTCAACTGTTTTTTTCAGCTCTTACTGTGTGTTCATTTGTAGACATCAGTTGTTACATAATAACGAAAATCTGAAACCTGCCTCACGTGATCACTGCAAAAAAAATATATTTAGGACTCGCCAAATTTTCTTTAAACAATTCTCTTTCACATGGAATTAAAGAAAACAGAATAAAAGGTCGTTGGACCTCACCTACCTTAAGGTGAAAAGGGACTTATTAAAAAGAGGGAAATGCCATCTGTCTGGATCGCTGACGTTCACACAAATTGAAAGCAAATTTCACAATATTATGTTTTTTATATCTGCGATGTCAAAGCTATAAATGGACCAAATGTTAAGAAGATTCATCAATTAGACTTTAAGAAAGATTAATTGAAGAGTTCAAGTTATCATTGGGTCCCATTTTTGTGAAACCTGCCATATCTAGATCTAGAGTCAAGTCGCCAGTACTCGTGTGCTTTACCGTCGATTGTTACCGAAATTACGCTGTTTTCCCCGCCACCACGTATCGCATATACACAGTTATCCTTTCCCTTCGCTTCCTACCTATTTTTGAGACGACACGTCCTTATCTGCTATATTTTTTACAAGAAAATCTTCGCGAATCGAGAAGTAAGTAAGAACATCCGCCATTTTTATTTTTCGCTAGTGGGACCTGTAACTTTACTTAGTGATATGGAATTATGGGAATAATTCTATATTTAGTTTTTGTTGTTGAGAATGACTGGAAAATCCCTTCTATATTTAACTATGCCTTGGAATGCCGCGTGTTCATAGCTATTATGCTGTTTATGGGACTGTGCGAAAGGGGGATCAGTTTTCTATAGGAGTGCCACTAGTCGCACAGCGCCCAACTCTCACTCATATTTGAGTAAATTGAGTAGTAAAGCATAATACGATGCTGACTACGGCTATTTTTTGTGGGGCTTTTAAACTACCTTTTGCTGGAGAGAGAGAAAGAGTTCATATTTTAATTTTTGAGTAACAAAACTGATTAACAAATCTTTCACTTTCAGAAATGACTTCAACTATAAAATCTCGCCTAAAGAATATAAAATATTCTGAGTTGGTGAGAAAGACAGTGAATTTGTGAATGGATTGGCTGCGTTTGTGGGAGGTGGTTTCACATAGGTTGTCTGAAGGATGCAAGTTTGCAAGGGATGAGCATGAATGAGATTGAGAAAATAACATGTTTGTGAAAGTTGTTAAGTATTATCATAAATAAAATCATGACTTTTATATCCAACATTTGTTTCTCAGCTCTTCTGTTTTACACTACAGTGTGTGACTGCTGGTGCTGTCTGTGCGACATCATGTGTTTTAATTAAGGTGTCAGAGAGTGAGTGGGTAACTGCTGGCGCTAGCTGTGTGACATGAGTAAATTAATTGTGAGTAAATTAATTGAGTAAATTAATTGTGAGAGGGTTACAGAACTGTTTTGGGGGTGAGTTAGCCATTGTTAGCAATGAAACAACTCTCAAAGCTTTTAACTGAGCTAAATTGTATCAAAACTTTGGATTTGGTCATAAATCGGGGTCATTTACAGTGCACTTTGAGACTGTGCGAGTGCCGGAGCACAGGTTGTGCGACTTCAGGCAACTCTCAAGTTTGCTGTGCGAGATGGGGGAACCATAATGGTCGTGCGAGAAAAAGGGTCGTGTGCGAAAGTCAATCACACAATGGGCTCGACACGCCACCTCTCGCTCAGGAAAAGATAACTCTTAAACATGGTAGCATCAAATTCAGGATCAAGCACAAAGAGCTTAAGTTACAAGAGTGACATGCCCCTTCCGACCGTTAGTGTGCGAGTGCCGGGACTTCACTCTAGATCTATCTAGATCTAGATCCATAAAGTGAAAATCACTCAATCAAATCACTGTCTATCTTCCTCTTGATTCCTATTTCCGAAAAGTAATGTATCTGTCATCAAAACCGCTCAGCCATCCCATGAAAAAATCGGCACAAAACGAGTGTTCGTTTTTAATTTTTTAAAATCTTTAAAAACTTTGTATTGAACAAAATGTTATAATTGGGCTGTGCCTTCTGATTTGTTTACAATCCTGCAGGTCAAGGCTCACCACACGATAAACGATAGCCGTCAGTGCAAAAATTCTACACTCAAGCAGCTCTCCTTGGAAAGCTATGTACCATAAGAATAGAAAACAAATGTGTTAAAGCTAATAACTCACTTTTAACTTTTCCAAACGTTCCAATGCCCAAAGTGTCTCCTAAAATGTAGTGTCCAATCTTCACCTGGGCCATGTTCGACCCACTTTTGTCTGCCATCTTGACTGACCTCAACAAAACAAGCCTTCATAAATGAGGTCGCTCTTCCGCTGGAAGTTCATTTTTAGTAAGAAAGAAGTATGTGTACTTGAGATCAAGTGTGGTTGCTTATTGTTCGTTCATTTGTCAGTTCACCTTTTCGCTCTCCTAAATTCCGACATGTTCCCTCACCCTCATCGTGTGTATCTGTCTTTCGTGTTGATTGTTTACCCGTCCCACATTTCTCTCACATCATGTCTATCTCCCTCTATCTATGTCTTTGTCTCTCACACCTTTTGTTACAGCTTCTCTCAAATCTACCCCCAACTTCCTTATATCTCTCTTCCCAGATCTCGCCATTACCCCTTTCATTCTTGAAATCCCTCATATCTCTTCCCCCAACTCGTCACCACCCCCTCGTCATGCATCCCGTGCTTCTTGCTCCAATTCCTCAAAATATAAATCGTTATCGTCGCCATAACCTTTCATTACACTCTGCGCTGTTGAATGTAGTTGTTTTCTTTTTGGCTCTCCTTTAACGGCTCTCTAAATAAAGTTTTAAGCCCTTTTAAATTGCTACAAAATTGCTCCACTTATTCTACAATCCCACCTCTGTCTGTCTGTCTTTGTCTGTATCTGTCTGTCTGTCTCTGTCTGTATCTGTCTGTCTGTCTGTCTCTCTCTCTCTCTCTCTCTCTCTCTCTCTCTCTCTCTCCTCCAACTTCCTTCTTCACCCCCTGTCTCTCTTTTTTGTTTGTCTCCATACAATGTTTCTACCCATCTCCAAATCGCATAGGTTTTATGTGCCAGCGAGAGGACTTTTCAACAGATATAAAAACAAACGTTAACTGAAGTAATGTAGATAAAGCTTTTTGTATTCTTCACTGGATTTTTGCAGGGAAGCTACTCTTATCACTTTGAGACTGTGATGCTTTACTCCCTTTCTCCTTCTTCTCTCCACTTTCAATAGAAAATACCCTATGTCTCCAGATCAAGGGCCTTCACGTATCGCCAAGCCAGAACAAACAATGTAGATTCTAGATTCTCTTTAGAAAATAAATCGTCTTCATCTAGAATCTAGATCTAGTTTAGATCTTGTTCTCGACGGATTGGTTTGATTACTATATTTGGATTTATGATGCATAAATATTTTATTCAGATCTAGAGATAGGAGATAAAAGTTATCACATATAAAGGCCTGGTGGCTGGTTTCCTCACCTAGACAGAAAGAACATGAGACCATGGAAGACGATCCACGATCGAAAAAGAAGGTAAACAAACAGTGAAACAGGGTTAGGGGTTTCCCCACTCCCTGAATAAAGGGAAATCCAGTAAAAAGAAAAAGTGAAAGGGAGTTCTATTCCCTGAATAAAAGGGCATAATAACAAGAGATTGGTAATTAACCCTTTCCAGGCGGGTCGCGTATATTTGCATGCTGTTGGTCACCCTAAGCACACCTACGCTTGTGGCGGGTCCCGTATATTTACATCACTCCCAGCCTTCCAGCAAGAGCATTAGTGGCGGGTCCTGTATAACTGCACTGCAGTGCACTCAAAGACGGGTTTTGGGAATGCCTCTATTCTGACCAATTACGCTGATCAACCCACGCTGCGCCAAACAGAGAAAGTCTATTATTCTAAAGGGGTAAAAATGATAGTTCATTTCCGAGGCTAACACACACTCGATATATTTCTTATAAAGAGATACAATAACACACAGGAGCTCTATCTCAAATGCAGGCTGTGAACCCTCTGCAAAGTGTACAAAACCAAAGACTCTTGTCTTCGTATGACCGACGCAACTTCTGGACAGATGTCAATTACTGTAGTAAGAAGCTCCACCCACAAGCAAGAAATAGTGATCGATATAAATAAAAGATATCAGTGGCCAATCACATTGCCCACCCAAGGTCAGCCTGAATGGAGGGCGTAATCTTCAGTTAATAGAAAGAAACTATGTTCAGAGTTGACCAATCAGGGGAGCATTATGTTGATGGTTATAATATTGTCAAACGTCATATAAGTCAAAATATATCTCCACTTCTTTTTCATGTAAAGAATGAAGAGATTAGAATGTTGAAAGTACAGGGGAAAATTGAAGCTTTCATCTGAGTTCAGCGACCAGCAAAAAGGAACTTTGATCTCTCAAACAGATCCATTTCACATGGTCATGTGGTATCTGGACAAGAGAAAGGGCGGCTATTTGAAGTGTATAGACATTAGAAACTACAAGAGTCTATCTTCCTATTGTATAGAAAGGACTAAGGAGGGAGACTTACATCCAGAAGTGGGGGGAATATGTGAAAAACCACTGGATTGCATAAGGGGTTGGGGCTGTTTGGGAGGAGGTGGATTACTATTGAACTGTAGGAAGGGTACAGCCAGAAAATACAAAATGATGGTCACTCATGGTCACTCATGTCATTGTCAATGAGGAGAGTGGGTAATAGACATAGGGTAGGGAGGAAGTTTTCAAAAGCATGGGAAGCATGTAGCTGAGGAAAGGTGTTAGGTCTGGGATAGAACACTTGCCGCAGCTGGGGAGGCACACACTTGTGAAAGCAATAAACCGGGGGGGGGGGGGGGGGGGGGGGGCTGTTTCTTTCATCATGGGAATATGTTACCTATGCCCATTGGACTGGATCATGGGATTAGCGAAAGGCGGTTAGACACTTCCTCTAGTATTAGTATTATAGTTCCATCATTTTATTTGGATATGTGAGAATGAAATTGATTCCTTTAGAAATAAAGATTTAATGATGTTGTTCAATGAAACTCTACTACATAAAATTGGACACAGCCAACCACGCTATTATTGAATGACTGGTTACCTCATCTCTCTCTCACTCTCTCCTTTTCTCTCATTTTCTTCATCCTCTCTATTCTCATATTCCTCTTCATCCTCTCTATTCCTCTTAATTAGTAATGGGCCAACTGCAGTATTATTCCTTTTCATGTTTAATAAAAGTAGGCTGTAATAGATGTCATTGTTAGTAAACAATGCAATATAAACATGGTGACAATAATAAGAAAATGAATTGCCCGCTATGTCACCTCACTTAACGAAGATCAAAAACCAATGAAGATAATCACAAGTATGTCGTGGTCAAGCGCGGCAGCCTCGTCAGCGGGACGAGAAAACTATCGGTGCCACGTGCGGGAAGCCTCGACGGAAGCCTCGTACACGGCGGAACGAGATTATTGATTCATATTGAGGTCAGCCGGCAGGTTAGCCTTACAAGAGTTAATAATAATTGCTCAAGTGGAAGTGACTATTAACAATAACGACGAACACCTGAGAGAAAAAAAATGCTATTCGTCATTAGTATCGGATGTGTTGTCAAGAAAGATAGAAGGAGAGAGACACACATACATGTAACACATGAGAGCAAAAGAGATCAGATCTGTATTCAAATCATTATCACGCAAGTCACATCTACATCTAATGCCAATGATGATTCGTTCCCATCCACCATATTCATTATTCATCTGTAATTTATCATATCCAGGGTGAAATAGTGAAAATTTCAAACAATAACAGAATAAAATCATCATTAGATCTACCATACATCTAGATGTTTAAATTCATTAATTACTCATTACAAAAATACAGAATCTATTCCTGATTTAACTGGGATCATGCTCAGGTTCATCATTAATGACAATGATAGTGGCAAAGTCCATCGTCATTAATGGTGAACCGAATGAGGGATAAGCTCCTTTCACTATTTAAATGTATTAGAATTAATGACGAATAGTAGTAAAGTCTATCCATCATACTTGTGAATAGGTTTCTGTTTTATCCTCTCTTTTTTGGGGAGGAGGGGGGGGGGGGGGGGTAGGGTCATTTCCTGTTTTAAAAATAATTTCATTATTTTGTTAGTAATACCATTTTTAAGTATTCCAAATTTTCTTTTTTTTGTAGGAAAATGATGTTTCATTCAGTGCACAGCATCTTCGTAGTTATATATGTAATGCAAATTAGATTACTTCTGAGTTGACTGATTACCAATACCCATCACATACAGCTCAAAACTTCTCACTCATAACTGCCTAGTAGAATGGTAGACTTCAATCCCATTTTATGTCTTTTAATTAATGTCTCACTTTTTGATGTCTTAGTTTCCATGTTTCAGTTTCTGTAATGTGTCAGTTTTTAGGTCTCATCCTCTATTTTATCTGTCTCTTGCCATGCAGTCTACTGTCATGTTTTCACACCATGTCACCTTGTGAGTAATGTGTGTGTGTGTGAGAGAGAGAGAGAGACAGAGACAGAAAGTAACCTCATATAACCATTTACTTTCTTTTTTTTATCCTTCACAAAATTGGGCAGTTGGCTTGTTTTACTGGTAGATCCTACTTCTTTCCTATCACTCTTGCACTTATCTTTCATTTTTATCATGCTGTTTCCTCTTAATTGACACTGAGATTACTGCAAGTGGTGGACTGATAAATTCCAATTAAACAAACCCCCACAAAAACCATGCCCCAGCATTTTATCTTACCCCTTCAAAATAAATCCTCTTTGGGACCTGAGTACGAAATTTCTTTTATCAGACCATCCAAGCTACGCCCAAGCATCATGGGCGTTGCATACAGAGTCCGCTCTGAATGATTGCTAGATGGGCCAGGAAGGTCATAATAAAGTAAGGGAGAGATTGATTTCAGTTGCAGCAACATTTTGTAACTTAGATGAGAGGGGGGTATGGTCCTTTAGAGCAAACTGACATGGTGTGGGGTTCAAAACTACTGACAGTGTATTTGAACATGAACAGTTCTAATGTCAACAGCAACAGACAGTTTGACATATATCAGACTGGAACCAACCATTTTCACTTTTCACTGACTTCCATTTCCTTATATTCCTTCACTTAAAAACTCAGTACAGACTGCATAGATGCTGTATGATAAATAACAGATTTACCTTTCGTAAAATCTATCACAATCCCTGAAGGTTAAACCCTGAATAATAAAAACAGATACAAATACAGATAATATAAGTGAGTTTATTTGCATGATGAAGAAAAGCTATTTTGGAACATTTCTTTCTTTCTTTATCAGTTCCCATTCTACCTTCCGGTGTATGGGTTTTAGATGCCCGAAATAATCTTTCTCCAGGCTGCCCTGTCCTGACAGTTTCTGTTTCCTTCCGTTAAAGTTAAATTTCTTTGCGCTAATGCCTCTTTTATATCTTCTTCCCACTTTCGCTGAGGTCTGCCCTTTGGTCTTTTACCTTGAGTTTTAGCACTGTATACTGATTTAGCTATTCTATTGTCATTCATTCTGTTAACATGCCCAAACCATCTCAGTTGATTCATTTCTATCTTAGTTTTTATGCTATCTGCTTTGGTTTGATCTCTTATTGTTGTGTTTCTGATTTTGTCTCTTTTAGTTTTCCCTACTACTCTTCTTAGATATTTCATTTCGGCTGCCTGCACTCTACTGTATTCCCTACTGTCTAAGGTCCAGGTTTCACTGCCATAGAGTAGAGTAGGACAATAGAATGCGTTGTATACTGCCATTTTGATTTTTGTTGACAATTCTTGTTTACCTACAAATGCCTTTCCTAGATGGTTATATATTGCACTTGCCTTTTTGATTCTCTGGCTGATTTCTTCTCTTAGTTTTTTCCTCTGAGTTAATCATTACTCCTAAGTAATTGTAGCTTTGAACTTGTTCTAAATTCTCCCTGCTTAATTTAAGATTTTGTGTTTTAGCTTCCCTAGTTACTAGCCTTGTTTTGGTTTTCTTTGCATTTTTTCTCATTCCTCATTTATTTAATTCAATATTCATTATGTTGATATTTAACTGGAGGTCCCTTTCTGATTTCCAAACAGAACTAAATCATTGGCAAATGAAGGCATTGATACATTTACTGGTTTGAGCTTCCACATTTTCTTCATGTTTGAGGATGCCTTTGCGACTGAATCCATAAATGTGATAAACAAAAGAGGACTTAGGATACAACCCTGTCTTACTCCTATATCTACATCAAATTCCTCAGATATATTTCCAGCTACTCTCACTGCACATGTTGGTTTATTGTAAAAACTTTTAATGGCTTCTATTAAATTTTGTTCTACGTTGTGTTCTTTTAAGGAATGCCATAGTTCGTCCCCTCCTCACAGTGTCAAATGCTTTTTCTAAGTCAATAAAACACAGGTGCAAGTCAATGTTTCTCTCAAGGAATTTTTCTATTATTTGCCTAATTGTAAATATGTGATCTTGTACACTTCTTCCTGGTCTAAATCCACTCTGGTGTTCTTCAATCTGATCCTCTACTCTTTTCCTTAGTCTCATTTCCAGAATCCTGGCATACACTTTTCCTGGTACGCAAAGTAGTGATATCCCTCTATAGTTTGAGCATTCCATAGTTGATCCTTTCTTGTGTATTGGTACTACCGTTCCCTTTTTCCAGTGGTCTGGCACCTGTTTGGACGTCCATTCTTGTTGACATATTGCATGTAGTAGTTTGTCTGCCTCTCTCCCTTGGTTTTTAATCATTTCTGGATAAACTTGATCTGCTCCTGGGGCTTTTCCTAATTTCACTTTTCTTATAGCTGTTTGAAGTTCTTCCATTGAGATATCTACATCTTCAGCTGTCTCAACTTCATTACTTGTTACTCTTAATAATTGATCTGTACTCCTTGTTTCATATGTTCTGGAGGTATTTTGGAACATAATAATATAAAAATCAATGTGAGTGACTGAAAAAGAAATTAATGACAAAAAACAATTTAAAGAAAGAAATTCACAGAATGGAACAATATGCGAGGAATATATGCAATGATAGTGGGGGAAATGCAATAATGGATGGCTAAAAATGAGTAAATGTTTTATTATTTTCTTTTTTCGACCCTCCAAAATGCGGTGAAAACTGAAAGAAGAAGAAGAAACTAAGTCTTTAGATTTTAAGACACAGGATCAGTGGTGGAAACTGAAAAGGAAATGAGAATAAATGAGAGTGAGAGATGGAGAGAATAGAGGAAGTGGACTTAGGAGTGTACAAAAGAAAATTCAATATCAATAATCATAACATTATGACAAGACGATCACCTTTCAAATAGAAATACGCAGACTCACAGACAGACTTTACAAACCCCGCTCTCTCTCTCTCTCTGTCTCTGTCTCTCTCTCTCTCTGTCTCTCTCTCTCTCTCTCTCTCTCTCTCTCTCTCTCTCTCTCTCTCTCTCTCTCTCTCTCTCTCTCTCTCTCTCTCTCTGTGTCTCTCTGTCTCTGTCTCTCTCTGTCTCTCTCTCTCTCTCTCTCTCTCTCTCTCTCTCTCTCTCTCTCTCTCTCTCTCTCTCTCTCTGTGTCTCTCTGTCTCTGTCTCTGTCTCTGTCTCTGTCTCTCTCTCTCTCTCTCTCTCTCTCTCTCTCTCTCTCTCTCTCTCTCTCTCTCTCTCTCTCTCTCTCTCCCCCTCTCCCTCCCTCCCTCCCTCCCTCTCTCTCTCTCTCCCTCTTTCTCCCTCTCTCTCTCTCTCTCTCTCTCTCTCTCTCTCTCTCTCTCTCTCTCTCTCTCTCTCTCTCTCTCTCTCTCTCTCTCTCTCTCTCTCTCTCTCTCTCTCTCTCTCTCTCTCTCTCTTTTTCCCAATCATAGGCATGACCCGTCTCATGGAATTTACTCTGTTTATTTTGTTTCCATTCAGATGGATCTTTCTTTATGTTATTTCTAACAACTTGTGAGCTACAAATGGTGTGTTTTATGGGCATATGCAGAATGGAAGGTCCTCTGTTCTTAAGATAAATACCACAAAAATACATAATTGTAGGGGCATGAAACTTGGCAACTGGTCTAACAATAGGATCAAAGTTTCTTTTTGTCTCCAACAAATTTTCTATGATATTTGGAAAACAAAATCAGCCACTATTTTGACAACGAGAGGGACTAAATATTTGTCAGCAACAATAAAAAACTTAGTGAAACGAGTGAACTCTGAAAACAGCAATTTCCTTAGTCATCTAGTAAGTGGAGCATTTTAATTGACTTAGTACATATTGAAAAATGTGTGAATGTTCTCGTTGGTGGGTTTTAAAATCAATTTCCTAGTTTTTGGATGGTTACATTGAACATATACTTGTTGTTAAATTTCTTTACAGTTCTATTAATGTTGACAGTTAAAAATGTACTTTTTTTAGTAATTGTATGACTTTCATTGTTCAGGGAATTATATCAAACAAATATTTTATCACAATGTATAAAACTAAAGTTTATTGTGTTATAATTTTATAGCTATTTGCAATGCTGTTGAGAAGCTATTGCCTTTTATAATGGTTCCGTTTATTTTGACACATACTGTAAATCCTACAAAAAAGGGGGAAATGAAAAGTGAGATTGTATTTAATAAAGTCAATGCAGCATAGAAATGAAAATGTTAAAATGATAATCATACACATTTTTAATATATAAAGGGTCTGTTAATTATCAGTTTATAATATTTGATCATTAAAGTGTTTTCTAAAAAGAAGTGTTTTTAAATTCTTTTTGAAGGCTTCAACATTTCTGGCACTTAAAGATCTCTAAATTCAAGTTGTTCCAGATGTATGGACCAATATAGTAAAAGATATTTTACTGAAAAGCTGTTTAGTTTAAAAGTAGAAGAAGCAGTGAGGAGATCATTTGCTGATTTTAAATTACGGGAATGATCGATCGATTGAGATAAGAAGGGCCAGTGTCATAAAAACAATTGAAAGCAATCACAGCAGCTTTGCTATATTCAATCATGAGCTACCTTGCTACATTTTCAAATTATCCTTACTTTTTCATTTATGATTGGATTTAGAAAATTATGTGAAAAGCACTGTTTCTTCAAATGAATATATGCATTTTAGATAGGCATGACAAAGAATATTTTGTTTTGAAAGGAAATTTTAGTGTAGCATGTTCTTGACTTCTGGCTCAATATGGAATTTACTAACACATAGACCCTTTCATGAGGTTCACATACTCACACTGTCCAAATAATACTCTCCACGCCTTTATGTCAATTTTCATCTTAATGTATGACTGTTGCTTTCAGGCGTTCTTTGGAATGAAGCAACGAAGTGAACCTTCATCATCGCGCAGTTCCAGACAAGATGGAATGGCACAGCCAGTGTATGAGAGTAGAAGAACCCTAAATAACTATGACTTACAGCCTCCGGAATATCAAATCAAACCACAATATCTCATTGAAGACCATGTGGAAAAAGCTGTCTTGGTAACTTCAGTGACCGAAATTGATTTTCTTGCTTTCATTTTGTGTTATTATAATTAATATAATATGAAACTTGATCATACTCAGAGATGCCCACTGTCAATTTAATCGTTCCAGAAAGTTACAAATTTTGACCGGCTGTATGCAGAGTACAGAAAAAGCGTTGGTACCCTACTGGCGAGACGGAAGTACTAGGTGATTCGCGATAGATTGTTGGGAACGCAGTCCTTATGTGTTCTGTGCCTCTTCTACTTCTCTTGCCTCAGGCACAACACACACTGATTCAAGCATAACCATGAAGCATTCTTTTTCTTTCTTTGATTTTTGTCTCATTTACGACGTTATGGTTGGTTCAGCTTTTATTACTAGTAATAGTAATATTACGCTTTCCCCTCTATTTCAAGTCGTTAAAGCCAGCCCATACTGGCCAGAAAATTTCTGCTCCATGCCTTCTCTGACACCAACTAAGCCTCTCTCTCTCTCTCTGTCTCTCTCTGTCTCTCTCTGTCTCTCTGTCTCTCTGTCTCTCTGTCTCTGTCTCTGTCTCTGTCTCTGTCTCTCTCTCTCTCTCTCTCTCTCTCTCTCTCTCTCTCTCTCTCTCTTTCTTTCTCTCTCTCTCTCTCTCTCTCTCTCTCTCTCTCTCTCTCTCTCTCTCTCTCTCTCTCTCTCTCTCTCTCTCTCTCTCTCTCTCTCTCTCTCTCTTTCTCTCTTCTCTCTCTCTCTCTCTCTCTCTCTCTCTCCCTCCCTCCCTCCCTCCCTCCCTCCCTCTCTCTCTCTCTCTCTCACACACACACACACACACACACACACACATATACATATGCCTACACACATACATTCAGACATACATAGACACACTTACATACATTACAAGAATTAGTCATAGAGCATCCTGATCCAGCAGTATTGTGTTATAATATTATAACAGGTCGGCCTTCTACTACTTCTATATGAGTATTGATTTTTTTCAAGTGTCAGGTTACTTTGGCGCTATTCACATACTCTTGGTAGGAAATTTTGGGTTTGACTTGAACTAAAGGCATCTCTGCATACCTCTCTATTGTGATATTAAAGCATTCTCTTTCCAAAAAGATAGATATAATTTAGGTTTAATAGATTAAAATTTAATTGTATACATTTAGTTTTAGATAAACATGTATGTCTCTTTGAGGAGACATTTCTTCACTTATTTTGTTTTGATCCAATTTTTTTATTTTTAATGTATTCTTTTCAAATGATTCTTGAAGAGTTTGTATTTGTAAGGGAATGAAGGTTTTTAGAATTGTTGACAATTATGTTGTTTAAATGTTTACAAGGGGATCAATAAAGGTAGCTTTATGTCCGTCATTTGTTTTTATACTGATTCAAGTATTCTTCAATGCTTTTCAATGCATTTTTTGTTGTTGTTGAAATCATAAATTTGTTCTCAGCCATATGTAAGTTTTATCTTTCTGAAACTTGCAGACATTTAAGAGGCTCTTCAGTTATCATAAGTACAAATAAAAAAATAAAAAATTATTGAGCATGACAAAAATAGACAGGTGTGAAATATAATTCTGAGCAAAATAGCAGTAGTTTGTTCCTTAATTGCTTATATGTCAACTTTGTATCTACATTCTCTACTAGCTTAAACAACATGTCTCCCATAATAGATCTTCATGTCTTAACAATTTGAAATTGTTTTTTTGTTGTTTTTTTTAGTTTGCTGGAGAAATTGATGGCGTTTTGCCTCACACTGATATCACCAACAGAACTGATGTTCTTAGAATCATTGACAAAGGAAAGGTAATTGGATTAAAGTTTCTAAAAACGCTATGTAAATTATTAAAATCCACACTGATAGTGCTCAAGATAAAGTGTGAACATTCAAACTTAATTATTAAATGTCTATTAGAATTTATTTTCGTTACTTTGAAAAATGACATTGACCATAAGATGGCATAAACTTTCACTCTCTGAGTGCTAGCCCTTAAGAAAAATCAAAACCTTTCAGTGCTAGGCCTTTTTGTTTAAAAAAAAAAATTCTCCCCCACTTAATATTGGTATAATTTAACAAAACTTAAAGGAATTGTTTGTTATCTGTTTATATAAGTGAGTGTATTTTAATCTTGTATCCTGCATTATAACCCCTTGACCATAGGTCACGTTTTTGATAAAGGATACAAAAACAATGAGATAATGAGAGATTTTCAGTACAAAACATAAAATACTGATCAAAATCAAATCATAGAAAGAAAAAGTATCTATTGTGTTCGCAAGAACAACAGTTGGTGTGTCATTTTCCTTTATCTTCAGGAGGATTATATCCAATATTAACCAAAACTGATCAGACAATTGTAAAAAAGACACATCATCAGTCACAGTATGTCTCAAATCTCAAGTTGGACTGCCATTGTAAAGGGAAAGTCTGTTGGAAAGATTTCCCTACTATCGCTGTCAGTTCATTCTACTTTCTCCTCATGCATCCAATATAAGTAACAGGTTTAGTCCTTTTAGGTCTACATGTCCATAACCTTTTCCTCTGTCATGACCCCTTACTGTACACCTTCGTCTATCAACTTATCAAGGTTCTCATTTAGATCTAGCACGAGCTTAGTATTATTCACCACTTTCTTGCTCAATATTGTAACATTCAAGGGCTAAATCTATCATCAGAATTTGTCTACTTGATGCCTAAATAACTACTTTCAGGTCGATTATGAGAGAAAGAATAATAAAAATTACTTTGGACGGTCAAAGTGGATTAAATCGGTCTCTGAGGATGTGAAAATGACGGACAAACTCATAGTGGTCACATCAGTTTGATTGCTGTAGTCAACAGGGCGCTAAAAAATTAGCACTTTTCTCCCGCGAGGGTGCGAGAGTAGCACTGACACTATAATCAGGCTTTCCGTAATTGTTGCGGGAATAGTTATCACCTGGAAGAAAGCAATGAAAAGTGTCTCCATATTGTAAAGAGTAATCTTAACATTTCTCCAAGGTTAAGAAATGGGTTTAGGTCAAAGACATGAATTTGAGGTGGCCTTTTTCGAGTGCATGATGTTATTTAACAAACTTAAAGAATATTTCTTAAAATCTATGTGGCCTCGTTTACATTTGTATGTTTTCTGAAAGTTGTAGGGATTCAAAAAAATAATATAATATGTGTACTGTACTTATCTTTTTTTGTGTTAGGTATACATTTTCCTTCATATGTTGTTTTTTGTACATGTTTTTTTATTTGGTTAAGGAAGTGATAATAGTATTTTCCTTTTCTTTATTTCTTAAGAAACAAGGAATGATTCAGGAGATGTTTCATTGGAGAGCCATCATGCAATATTAAGCCTGAGTGTCTTCAACATAAAGATTAGCAAGTACAATTCCACAGAGGTTAGTCTCAGTCTTTAATTTATTTTCTTTCACTTTTTTTCTAACGTTTATTGTTTGTGTTTTTGTTTGTGGCAACGTTGCCTTCCTGTTTCATTATTCTTTCTGGGGATTTTTCCTGTGACACATGGATGTGAAGAAGAAATCAATCTCTTGGTGAGAGAAAAAACTCTGTACTCTCCTTGGTTGAGAACAAAATATTTGTTTGTCAAAGGTAGTCTTATTAGTCATTAAACAAAAGTATCAAAATATTTCATTTCAATTTTGTGTTTTCAAATGCTATAGATGTCCAGTAGTCTATTGTTTATTTCTTACTTCTCTTATGTTTTCAGGATGTCCTGCTGCGAATTCCTATGCATGAAATTGCTGCCATATGCTACATAAAGGATGACCAGCAACACATCCTGTCCATCAAATTTGGTAATTAGCCCTTAAGTTTTTAAAAGTCTGTCAATGTGAAGTTGAGCTTTCCTTCTGAAAGGTTATTATTTCAAAACCTATCCGGAATCTCTTTGGAGGACTCGATGGTACAGAGGCAAGGTGTCAGCCTCTTAACTTAAAGGTCATTGGTTTGGGTCTGACACGTTCAGAATTTTGCTTGAGTTTTTTTTTTACCGCTCATCTAGGTAGGTTGATTGATGCCTACTCTAATCAGAGACGAACAATAAAATGGAGATCCTGTATGTAGATTACAACACTGTGCACGTTGAAAATTCCATGACTGTTTACTGGGCAGTCCAGGCAAAATTAAACAATCCTTCCAAAAAAAACCACAGGATCACCTTAGTTGTGAATGTGGGTAAAATCAAATCGAAATTGTCTCTTTGAATTTGTATTGTTGCTACATGTATCTGTTTGCATCATATTCATGTGGCACCTTTGACAATAAAAAGACATATTCTTACTGTTACATTTCTTTCATGTCAGCACTCATTCGAATTTATCCTAATTGATGAAAGTTTGTTTTTTTCTTCTCATCTCACATATCTTCTTTTATAAAAGACCTGCTATGATATTGTGTTCTCAACATCCACAGGCACCCCAGAGGTATGCAAGTTGGCAGTTCTGTACTGTGAAAGTAAGGTATGAATATTTAACATTTGTCTTTCACCAATTCATACTGCTGCAAGTAATTTGAGCGCAATTGCCGTATATTTTTTGTTCCTTCAATTGTGTTGAATAGAAATGTTAATTTAAACCCATGTTTACTTGTAATTGCCGTGGGTCATCTCAATAATTTATGAAAATTCTGCAAGAATAACATATTAGTTTAGTAAATTTTTAAGTGGTTAGATACTCTATTATGATTTCTTGTATGATATGTTTTTCAATATGACATTGAAGTAATATATTCACATGCATTAATGTCCCATCCTTGTGATTTCTCATTCTTGATGTTGAAATGAGCTGTATGCAATTAGTTGTTCGTATAATATAACATCAGTTTTTAGATTGGAGAAATGTACTTGTATTAAAGGTTGAAGCATTAATTCTGTATTTAAATTTTCATGTTATTTGTTTCAGGCAGCTGCTGAGGAAATATGTGCATTAGTCGGTCAATGTTTTCACCTTGTGTATACAGAGGCCACTGTTTATTTGTTAGAAAGACAAATAAAACATTCTGAAATTGCCGGCAGCACGTCAACAGGCACTGGTATGTAAAATGTTAAGATGGATTTATTATGTGTATCCCCACACAAGTGCAGAATCCTGACTTTACATAATTTATCCCACAGCATCCCATTACATTCAAAATCCTTCTTCACTTTTTGGGAGTATACATACAGTATAGTTGCCTGTCAAGTACTTCATACGAACACTGACAAGATCCTTCTCTGTCTATAGCTGAACTGGGTACTCATTTACACCTGGGTTCAGTGAGGAAAGCAGAGTCAAGTACCCTTTCTAAGAGTACAATGTCTAGAGAGAAAAAAAGTTGTGACAAATTCTCAACACTACCCATTGGGCCACAATGCCTCTGTATCATTTTTGTTTGAAAGGCTATAAGAGGATATTCATTTTTTGTGTATTACAATTGTTACATTGTATTTGTTGGATTCCTATTACTGGTTGAATTTGTAATGTGTAATTCTTAGGGTTGTATTTTCCTCTCTTGTTCCTTTAATTAGTATATGATAAGTTAATGTGCATCAATGATTTCTTCTTCAGTCAATAGGCAGGTGGTTGGGTTGCTACTGGTAGGTCCTACTTCTTTCCTTTCCTTCTTTCACTTATTTTTCATTTTGCTGTATCCTCTTAATTCACCCTGAGATCACTGCAATGATATAGACGGGTAGATCTCAATGAAGCATACAAAATTCAGTCAGTAGTCTTTTTTGTACCATTGAACTGTGCAACTTGATGAAGTTGAATTATGTGACCTGTTGAATTTCAATTATGTTTTCTTCCATTCCTTTTATGTATGTAAAACACAAGTTTCATGATTTTTAAGAAGAAATGCAACAAAAATTCTCAATCCTAAATACAAAAAAATGTATTGATCTCATCCTCAGTATCTACAATCGTTGTGAACAAGATGAGAACGGGCAAGCATTTTTTGTAAGTCCCGACAATGTTGTTTCATTTTTATTATTTCGACAGGAAAATCATATAGAGCAAAATCTCCTCATGCAAATGTTTTCAACTCTTGGTATCAGGCTGTCACTCTAAACAAACATGCATATTTATTTGTTCTGATTTTCATCCCTAAATTGAACTTTATACCTCTATATTTTCATATTTTGATTGATAAGATATGTTATTTATCCCTTTGGAAAAGATGTTATTTATTTGTAGATGCATTACAATTTATGGTACAAACGTAATATCTATTGCAGTGAAACAGAATCTCGTCTTTCCCGAGTTCCAAGTGATTCTGAAAGTGCCCGAAATAGTGATAGTGTCACTGGAGAAGAATTGCTGAAAGATTATATGACAAAGGTGTGTTTAAATACAATATAAAAGTGAATGCTATCTTTTAAATTTTGACTTTATTTTTGTTTTTGGCTCAGATTTATTTTGATCTAACTGAAAGTTGCTTTAGTGCCCTAGAATGAAGGATGGTGTTATTTTTTTTAATTAACCATTTTTTATCTTCTGTGTCCCAAGTTAACAACAAAATTAGAAACGGAGGAACTGAGAAAATTTGCCCAACATCTTCAGGACTGGCAACGTGATCATCATTTTACTGAATTCTGTGATAGAGTTTTAGCCCTGCTTGGCCAGGATAGAAAACAACTGCTGTCAGGTGTGTGTTTTGTATACTGTCATTATGGTTTGCTTTTATGTAGCTGTGTTTTGTTCTTATTTTTTTCTTATCACATTAAAACAAAAAAAAAGCATCAGAGTGGTAAACAGTTGTGTGCGTTGATTGTTGAAGTGATTTTTTTTTTTGAGTTTAAATTTTCGCTTTTAGTATGTACATGAGCAACTGTCAAAATACAGTCATCCTATATCATTACTGAAAAGTTTGTAGCGTCCTTGGTTGTCATAGAACCGGCCGCCATCTTGGATTTTGACTCAATTTTCACAATCTATCTCCTCCCTTATTTATGAATAAAATCACTCAAAACCTGTGCAGATTGTCTTTTCCATTCAATATCTAAAGAGTAACGTTGGTTTTTTAAAATAGTTTGAAAATGTTTTTTTAATGAATTTTTAAAAATATTATATATCGTGAATGTATAAAAACGGCATTTTTATTACAAAAATATTTTTTTTCAAAAGTTAACAATAAATTTAAAAAAACGGATGTCATTCTATTAACATTGACAAGCGAAACCTGTGTGGCAAATATAATACAAATCGTTCCGTAAATCGCGGAGGAGATAGAATTTTAGGTGGAAGAACTACATTTTGAGAAAAATGCAAGTAAAAAAATCAAAAGAAAATAACACAAAACAAACGCTTCAGACGGTTTTCCCTTGTTGTAGCAGCCCCTTTACTTTTTCGGAGTCTGGCATTGTTACTTATGTAAATAAGATTATAAATCTAGGTTTATATGTGCACTGTTGTGAAAACAGACGTCGAAATGACCAGTTTTTTCTTTCTTTTCCTTTACATCCTATGCTTGTGCACGTGTTTACATACACACTGATGCGCAGCGTCTCTTATATCACACAGCAATGGCCGTTGCGTCGATCGATGTCGTCCGGAAACGAGGTTAAGTCGGGTGTTGCCACATTTGGCGATTAACTGTCAATATACAGGTTTTTACTGCCATTTTCTCAGTCAGCGTTAGGGTAATTTACTTCAAAATTTTTATTGTTTTTACCTACCCTCGCCTACAAAATATTTTGTAAAACAAAAATTATATGTCATATGGACATTTTTCTGACATGAACGTGTAGATAAATTATCATTCTACCCAAATATGCAAAGAACAGAAAATCAACCTTTTTGGCCCAAAACTCTCCAGTCTAGGTGCCCCCCCCCCCCCCCCCCCAAGAGTAAAATCAAGTAAAACAACTTTAGCCAAGATAAGCATTTTTGTGTCATTCTCCTATGGACATTCATTGACGTTGGAAGGTAATGAAACTTTTTATGAACAATTCTTTCAGAAATGCAGCCCTTCATTCCAGCAGATAACTATCAATACTTTGAAGAATTTCTACGGCGAAATGGCATTACATGGTTGGAAAATGCAAGCACGCTCTCAAGTTCACGCACCAATCTCGGAACTACCCTACGTAGGTTATCCTAGTACATTATCTGATTTACAACAAATTGAAAAATTATAGAAAGGAAAAAGAAATGTCAGGTAGAAAGAAAAAAGAAATGTCAGGTATCACAGAAAAAAAAAGAAGAAAATTTTAGGCATTACTCTCATGAATAATTCAGGCAGGTTCATTTGCATACTGCTTTCCCCCTTTTTTTTCTTTTCTCATCTGTTTTTTTCTTTAGCAAAGAGAACAAGAATGTTATTACCAATACATAAGATTTCATTTGAAATATATGTGTTTGTATATAAATGTGAATGTGTGTTGTTAGTGTTATTTAATTTTTGTTATTCCTTATGATTGTGAATGAAATATTTTTTGTACTCCCTCAATCCCTTTTCATTCTCCTTTCATGCTTTGTCCACCAACAAAAAATTTACTGATCCTTCTCTTCCTCTCCTTCTTCTTCGTCTTCTTGTTCTTTTTCTTTTCCTTCTCCCGTTCTTCTTCTTATTATAACTATTCTTAATCAATCGTTAGTATTAGTATTATTACTAGCATAATTACTCTTTTGATCAATTTTATTCTTATGATGAACTTTACTGATATAATCATAGTAGTACTAGAGTGGATATTAGAAATGACATTCACTATGATAATAGTAGTAGAAGTAACAGTAGTAATATTGATACTGCTATTTTTAATATTACTTTGCTCTACTTTATTTTAGGCGTAGATCTCTTGGAGAGGTTTCAACAGCCAGCAGCGTGAGCAACAATGCTACAAGTGGAGAAGCCTTAGACCACTTTCTTGATTTTGCCAATGCCCAATACAATAGCGTAGACGTTGACATGGATCCTCATAAATATGTACCGGCGAGGATTACTAACATTATTTTGAAGGTCCATACTTAAATTTTCAAAGAGGATTAAAGTTAAAGTAGTCATAATCATGATCGGTTATGTGAATTCAACTGAATTTAAAGGATTTTTATTTTTATGATTAGAAATTGCTATTGACTGTGAGGGGTTGCTCAAAAGCAATTTGTGATAAATCATATTAATGATCATAACTCAAGTTCATTTTCTTTTTTCTTTCACATCTTTATGTGTTGCAGATTAGATTAGTATTTATGATAATTTAATTTAAACTATTGATGTGTCCATTTTTTTTCTACCTGCCTTGTGATTCATTCACGCCTTGTTGATGGGAGTATCAGTTATCATTCAAAGTCTTTGCTTTGTAAAATGGTGCTTATCGGTACATTTGCAGTGTTATTTGAGTTATAAACAACAAATTTATATTATGCTGCCTTGGCTATTGTGCCTTCTTGTTTTATCATATTTTACATTCTTAAAATGCAATTAAGTTAAATGAATGTGTTGCGTTCTTGAGGAAAATATGGTGGTAATTGCATATTAGCCAGTAAGTTAAGTTTGTGTTGAGACTAGTTGAATATTGGTAAATTTTTGTTTGTTTGTAAGAATGATGGAGAAGGGGTTATCTTCAGGAAAGCATGATCAAATTTTATGCGATGTTTTTATTAAATAAAAGTGAAAGATTTCTCACGTTAATATTTTTCCTTTGCAATTGATATCCTTTGATTACTGGATAAATATAAGATCTGATTACTGAAATTTGTACCTGGGAGTTGTATGAATGTGTATGAGTTAGACAAATGCGGGTTTGCTTTTGGTCATGCATTGAACTTACAATGATTGTTAGCTCTGACTTTGATTTCTTAATTTAACTTTTCACAATATGTTATCCAAGGTATTGTTTTAGCTTTTTACTATTATGAGAATCACTACGTGATTCTTAATGTATGTTTTTGTTTTTGCAAAGTAAATGTTCGAGGTTAAATTTGTCTACCATTTATGTGGGTTTTGTTTTTTAGAAATATCATTTGTAATTCATATGTTCGGATATTTTCATCTTTTGTGTGTCTGCAAAGGGTGAATTGAAATGTACTTACAATTACTTAAAAGGTTTAAAATATAAATGTAAATAATACTTTGGGGGGGGGTTATTTCTTTTATTGCAAAAGACATAACACAGAACTTCCCTCTTTCGCAGTTGACAGGTGCTACTGGTAGGCCTACTGCTATTTTATTTCCCTCCTGTCACTCTTTCACATGTCTTTCATCTCACTGTTTTCAGCGTATTCACCCTGAGATCCCTGCATATGGTGTTACTGGGTAAATTTCAATGGAACAAACGTCTTTGCTTCACATCAATATACTGAAGGCACTTCAGAGTTTTGGATTTTTGTGTTGTATTCTAGCTTTGTATGTTACTGTGTTTAATTGTTTTTGTTCTTTTTCCTACATAAATAACGTCCAAGGATCTGATTTGCTTCACCCTTTCATCAAATCAAATGACATTCTTCTATTTCTGTTTCCATGTCTAGCTCTATTTTAGTATAAAACAAAAGGTTTTGATATCTGTTTGTTTTCAATTTTAAGCCTTTAATTCATATTAATCTCCATCCCTCAATCAGCAAAGTCTGTTTAATTACAGGTCTATTTTAATGCAGTTTTCTATCATATCTATATATTTATTTTTTTGTAATTTATATATATGGTATTCATCAGCTGAAGTCGAGTTCATTTGAGGGCTTGAACTTTAAAAGCATAACAGGAAATTTAGGTCTGTTATAATTTACATGTACTTAAGTTTGCCATTACAATAGAATTTATGTTTTTGTGATCAGCACAAATGTGGTAGGAATGACATTGCTTTAAGTAAGTATTATACTGTATGAGTCTTTGTGTCTCTATGTCTCTGTCTTTTGTGGAAAGCTGGCAGGAGCTACTGGTAGTAGTGGTAGGTCCTACTTCTTTCCCGTGACTCGTTCACTTCTCTTTCATCTTGCTGTTTCCTCTTAATTCATGGTGAAATGACAGTATATGGTGGAAGGGGTAAATTTCCATGAAGCTCTGTTTTACTTTTTATCTGTTTTTCTTTCTTTGTTTCTTTTGTGATCTTGCAGGCTTTCTTTTGAGGGATGAATGTTGCTTTTGTCTCCTTAAATATATCTTCAAAATAAAGGAAAAACAAAGGAAAAATTGTACATTTAAAGATTGTTATGGATCAGCTGCTCTGCTTCTCAAAAAACTTCTGAACAAAATGTATTGATGTATGTACATTTTTCAAGTCTTTCTTATTTACAGTAACATTTTACCAAAGTAATGAAATGTTGAGAACTCGTGCATTAGAGGAGTAAAATGAATTTGAGTAAATTTTCTGTGACATCTTATGATATAACTGTTTGAGGTTATTTTTATATCAGTATGACATGTCTTTGCTTTTTACATTGATTAGTATGATGGGTTGTTTTTTACATCTTTGACATTGCATTTTGGCCAACGTTTGCTGTATCAAAAAGTGAACCTTTTATTAAACCCTAGAAATAAATGAAGCAGGAAGAAAATAAAAATATGGAAAGCAGGTAAAGATTTTTCACAATCCCTAAGGGCTATCCCCCTCTCCCTAACGTCATGCATGCACTCAAATGTTTTGACCTCTGCAGGATACTAGATTTTGCTTTTATGTCTCAATGTTGTGAAACTTGCACCCACCTCATTTAGTTTATTTTTTCACCTCGCTGTCTCATTATTTAGTTGCACACAATAACATTAAATAACACTCTTTAAACATGGACTTGATGTTAAACCTTTGCTATTGTCTTTGATTAGAATTTTCAAAGGATGTGTTGCTGATTGGAAAGTTTTAGGGTTGTGGTAACAGATGCCTATGCTCATGATGTATTTTTTGTCATTGAAATTTGTGAAAAAATTATCACAAGAGATTTAAAACTTACACTTGTGTCTATTATCTCTTCTCCAATGAACACATTTTCCTTCCATCCCATTCCTCCCTACCCTCATACCTGCATCTGTCTCATTTTTGGGAAATTCACACTAGATAATGCTTTGCTGAATTCACATCACTGAAGAATTATCTGTAAAACCAAACCTAGCTTTTATTTTTATTCTCACTTACAGTTTACTCTGTTTTATACTGTACCGTAGCAAATGAAAAAGAAAAAGCCAAATTCGAATCGTAATAAATAAGTTATATTTTTTCATTCACATTAATTTCTTTTGAAGTGATTGTTTCACAAGTGATTTTACAATGTATCTTTATCTTACTTTATACACCCATGATATGTATATCTGTATATACAAATATACACATATATATATATATATATATATATATATATATATATATATATATATATATATATATATATATATATATATATATATATATATATATATATATATATATATATATATATATATATATATATATATATATGTGTATATATATATATATATATATATATATATATATATATATATAGGGTTTTATGGTTGAAATCAATTCTTATACATTTATGCATACTCTTACAATAAAGAAGATCAGATGAATTACTACGCAGTGTTTCTTTTGCCTTTATCAGTTTCAAAAACAATCATTTATGTGTATTGTTCCTAAAGGATAACAGATTGCCTGCATTAATCACATTTATGTAACATTATTTTTATCTTTTTTGCATTAACAATATTTTTCTCTGGTTAGAGCTAAAATATTTTTATGGGTTTGAAAGAGGTATGCATTTTCAAACATTTTAATTAAAATTAAATATAATGGGCACTACTTATAACAACATTGGTTATAACAGAAAATCTGGTTATAGTAGGACCATCGGTCATTCCCCTCTATTTTCTCTCTGGAAAAACCGCTTATATTTTATAACAGGACCTTGTCAAGTGGAAAGTGCACCAGAGAAGTACAAAAGTGTATACACTATAGAGTTTATGCCTAACAATTCCTACTGTTTTGTTTAATGTTGATTTCATCGAGACCCAATGCAGATGTTTGAAATGCACGATAGGCCTAAAAGAAAGGGTTTAGAGTGTATCTAGAACATTACGATGGCTGGCCTACCATTAGCTGATATTGTATGATGAGGGTGTCATTAGATAGGCCCATGGTGACTTTTGGGTTATTTCCCTTGCAAACCGCTTATAAAAAGGCATCAGTTATAAGACTGCTGCCTCTCCCCCATCGATCCTGTTATAACCAGTTTCCACTATATTACATGTTTATATTCAAGGTTTAATACGAAAAGGGGAAATTTCTCTCTCTCTCTCTCTCCCTCCCTCCCTCTCCCTCCCTCCCTCCCTCTCCTTCCCTCCTCTCCCTCCCTCTCTCTCTCTCTCTCTCTCTCTCTCTCTCTCTCTCTCTCTCTCTCTCTCTCTCTCTCTCTCTCGTTCATAGATTCAGAGCTTATTCCATCTTCTATAGTGTGAAACGGAACGTGTGAAATGCACTTTAAAGTTGTCCAAACTAAGATGATTTTGGGAATGTCCTTGCACTAGAATGCTTTATTGTGGTTTTGAGACCCATTCTCCCTTGCTGGGTATAGGTGCTTTTGAGATGCTTGTTTATGTAGTCGTGTATGACCTGATTGATTTTCAACAAATTTCCAGTAACATGAATGAGAAAAGTAAGAAAGATGGATTACACAGTTTTGATTGTAATTTACTTGAGGTGTTGTAGCTGAGCCATAGTGTTGTGAGCTTGTAATCACAACACTGGTTCAAGCCCCATGGCTGGCACAGGTAGGTTATTTTTCACAACGTTGTACTCTTAGGAAAGGTACTTCACTCTACTTTCCTCACTTGACTCAGGTGTGAAGAGATCGGTAGTCCAAAGGCAAGGTGTCGGCCTCTCAATCAAAAGGTAGTGAGTTCGAGCCCCGCCAACAGTTGAACATTTTTCTCGAGTTTTATTTTAGCAAAATTACCCCCTGGTCCAGGAAGGTGGATCAACACCTATTCCCATTAGAAATGGACAATCAAAAGGAGGTCGAGTGTACAGATAACACTCTGTGCACGTTAAAGATCCTTCGGAAATTTACAGAGCCGTCCGGGTAAAATTAAAAATCCCACCGAAACCCCCAAGATCACCTTAGATGTGGATGATTTTCAAATCAAATAAAAAACCCAGCTAAAGGTAGAGAAAGATCTTGTCAGAGGGTTAATACGAAAAGCCTAACAGGCTTGTGTACTGTATTAGGCTCCTCTGGGAGTTGAGAAGGACTTTGAATGAAATAACCTGCTGTGGGGTAAATGATTTACACTCGGTGAGCCTGCACTTGAGCAGGAATACAGACTATAGATCCCTCTTTACTTCGTGTTGTCATAATGTTTGAAACCCATAATATAGGCATATTTAATAATAGTATATCATGAAAAAGTCTTAAACTCCTAAATATGTTAGGGACTGAAAAAAGCAACAAACCCTCTGAATATTTATTAGACCTAGTCTAGCTTGATTTTCTTAAATTTTATGTTTAAATAGCAAATAAATAAATGAAACATTCACTTTTTTCAGTACTTGTGCACACACGTAATTTGAAATACTTTGTTGCGATATGAAATCACTTCTTAATTTGGTTTACCATACAATGAAGTATCCTTAAAAAGTTAGGCGTTTGTTTGTTTGTACCTGTGAGGACGTGTTGATGTGTGGCACTAATCAAAGGAAAGTATTGATAAGAATCCTGTCGTATCGATAGTTTTATGTTCGAGGAGCTCCTCTATAAAAAAAAATATAAAAAAATAATAATAATAAAAGCAACAACAATGTTGTTCGAAAAAAGAGAGAAAAATGGACGACGAGAGTCGTGATGGCAAAAATAGAAAATTGGTAAACAGTAAACAACTTTCAGCAAAAAAATTCAGTCACGAAATTCCGGAAGACGTCTCGATATTATAGGTATATAAATTCTTGAGCTTTTATCTAGATCTAGGATCTTTGATATTTGATATTTATCTTTTGTCTGGAATGGGAAAAGTATTATCGGTGTTACATTTGAAAATATTACGGTGTTCATCAATCAGCAGGTAATCTACTATTAGTATTACAAGGCGAAATATGACAATAAGTGACAACTCCACTAATAAAGACAGAACAAACACGTGACGTTTCGGGTATAACTCTTCGTCAGACAACAAACGAGAAATATTTAGAATCTAGATCTAAGTAATACCTCCGGCATCACACAATGTGATGTCAGAAGAAAAAACATAAAGGAGAAAGAAAGAAAGAAAAAGACAGTGATGTTAAGAAACGTAGCAGACGGGGGTGTGAAGAAAGAGCGAGAGTGGAAGGTTCAGATCTAGATCTAGAATGAAATAAAAATATGAAAATAAGTAAGTAATAAAAGGTGAGAAGGAGATAGAGAGAATGAGAGAAATAGAGAGAGAGAGAGAGAGAGTGTGTGTGTGTGTGTGTGTGTGTGTGTCAGAGAGAGAGAGAGTTTCTTAACATCACTGTCTTTTTCTTTCTTTCTTTCTCCTTTATGTTTTTCTTCTGACATCACAGAATGTCTCCATGTATCGATAAATTTGTAATTTATATACATTTCGCACCTTCAGTGTAAATTTTTATCTTGATTAACACTTCCTTTCATTCATTCTCTATTATTTCTTCTTTCTAGACCCAGTGAGATATAGATCTAGTCTTACATTTATCCTATCATTTCTTCTTTCTAGACCCAGTGAGATATAGATCTAGTCTTACATTTATCCTATTTTTCGTTCTTGTTTCCCATACTCACAGGTCTCTCTCTCTCCCTTTCTTTCTTCCCTGCCTGTTTTCTTTCTTTTCTCTCTTTCACTTCACTCTCTCTCTCTCTCTCTCTCTCTCTCTCTCTCTCTCTCTCTCTCTCTCTCTCTCTCTCTCTCTCTCTCTCTCTCTCTCTCTCTCCTCTCCTCTCCCTCTCCCTCTCCCTCCCTCCCTCCCTCCCTCCCTCCCTCTCTCTCTCTCTCTCTCTCTCTCTCTCTCTCTTCTCTCTCTCTCTCTCTCTCTCTCTCTCTCTCTCTCTCTCTCTCTCTCTCTCTCTCTCTCTCTCTCTCTCTCTCTCTCTCTCTCACACACACACACAAAACACATACACACTCTCTCTATTTCTCTCATTCTCTCTATCTCCTTCTCACCTTTTATTACTTACTTATTTTTATATTTTTATTTCATTCTAGATCTGAACCTTCCATTCTCGCTCATTCTTCACATCCCCCTCTACTGTGTTTCTTATCATCACTGTCTTTTTCTTTCTTCCTTCCTCCTTCCTGTTTTTCTCCTGACATCACATTGTGTGATGCCTGAGGTAGTACTTAGATCTAGATTCTAGATATTTCTGGTTTATTGTCTGACAAAGGGTTATACCCGAAACGTCACGTGTTTGTTCTGTCTTTTTTATGGAGTTATCACTTATTGTCATATTTCACCTACTAGATCTAAGTTACTTTCCGCTTACTCGTTTTCCCAATGTTCCATTTGACCCATTTGACCCAGAAATGGTTTCCTTACGTGCCTGCCCTTAGTCCTATCAGCATTCCGAACCTATACCCCATCGCTGCCTCCCCCTCTCTGACTATTTACAGTCACATAGAGCGCTGTGATCAAGATTTCGATTCTCCCCACCCCACTAGACTGCCTCGTCAGAATCATGCATAACGGTGCATAATCTGTTCATCGAAATCCACAATTTTGAGATTGCCGGTAAACTAGTCAGAAAAATAGGTAAAATCCGGGTGAATCAGGCCCTATTATTTTTATATATAGCCTAGGGAGGACTCCCAAAATTGGAATGTGTGCCCACCTGTGGGAGTCCTTCCTAAGCCTTTATAATAATGATATCATATAGTTATAAATAAAAGTTAGGAGTATTCTTTTTAAATCATTGTGTAAAGTCAGCATAGCAACAAAATATTTCTGTTGTGTAAAAAAAGAGTTTATCGTTTTATCCCCCTGAAAAAATGTCAGTGTTTCATTCATTGTCTTATCATGAAATTTAATCTAGATATCTAGAGTTTTCACATGAAAAATGTAATAAAATGTATGTCACATCTACTGTTTTCTCTTCTAACTTCTAGGTACACATTCAAGATTCATATTGTCTGAAAGAATAATCATGGGTTGGGCGACTCTTGATGTTGGAGAAAAGGTAGGTTACAAAATTATTCTTAATGAGTCTTCAACAGTTGTGTCATTAAATGTTGCTTTGGTGGTTTAGGGAAAAAAGGTCAGACTTGAATCCTACATTCGCTTGGCTCGACATTGTGTTTACAGGAAAGACAATCATCATTTTTTTCATCGCTCCACCGCAAAAAGCTGATGAGTTACAAAACACTAAGAACACATATTTGTAATGTACAAGATTGACTTTAAGTAGCATTTTAGAATGGTAATACGTTGTGTTTATGGTCGTGTAGATGTAGAGCGAGGAAGAAAAAGGTGAGGACTTAATAAATGTGCAAGTGTACAAAAGTTGGGACAAATAGATACAATACAAAAAGTTGTAGTGATGCAGATGTTAGTTTTGTTGCTAAGGAACCAAATATCTCTACATCATTCAGATGCAATGTGTCAGCTATAGATGAGAAGTATAACCTATAACAGATAGTATCTCTTTTAAGAATTAATCTTTTATCACTGTCCCCCTTCATCATCATCATCAGCCGTTCCACCCTGCTCGTGGGTATTGGCCACCAAGTAGAGCCCTGCATCTTCCTCTGCTCACTTTTAACTATGACAATTGAGACTATTAGGGGGCTCATAAAATTATTTATACTTTTGGGCAGTAGACAGCATGAGGAACTTACATTTGATTTTTATGAAACAGGGTTGGAACATGCTCATCATCGAAAGGAAGCTGCAAAAATAATTGCAATAGACATTTCATGATTTGGCTGTCTGAGTGTCAAATGGAAATCACAAAGAATTGCCTTTAATCATTTTCATAAAAAAAAACAATAACAGATGAATTCGACTCTTTTTTGTAGTATTTAAAAATTGATTTGCAAAAATATCAATTTAAAATTTTTTTAAAATTGTATTGATCAGCTAACAGCTCATGTGACCGTCTTTATGACATACAGGTAGTTGTGAATATTGAATCTTTTCCCTTTAAATGGCGCAATATTTGTTGCAACTTCAACATACTTAACGGCTTGTTTACTTTTCACTTCACATAACATTTATCCACTTCAAATGTAGTGGTTAGGGCATATTGACAATACTTACTATGTTGGTTTTGAAACTTCCATAACATATATTTTGTCGTCATTATTATCATCATCATTAGCATGTGATCATGGTCATCAATGAGATATAGTTTCTCACAATGCAGTCTTGCATGTTCTGTTAGCAGTTTTTCTTTTAACTGATGTTGTTGCTGATGATCATCCATCCAATGATGTCTTACAATCAGCTTCACTATGAACTTCCTTGTCCTTTCTCTCCTGGATTATTTTCCTCTAAAAGCAGCTTTTCTAAATGTCATTATTTTCACATTGTGACGTCGGTGGCCGAGCGGCTAGGCTGCCGTACTGGGGTTCACGAGGTCTCATGTTCGAATCCTAGTAAAGCTAGGCCCGACGTTGTGTTCCTTGTGAAAGACACTTAACACATATTTTCCCCACTCTACCCAAGAGCAAATGGGTACACACATTAGCTTGGGAGTAAAAACCTGCGTCAGACTAGCGTCCTGGCCAGGAGGTGATATTATCACCTGTTCTGCTTCATGCTATTGAAACCAGGATAAAGCTCCGGCTCTATGAGCCGTATCGGACTTGAAGGAACTTTTTGTTTTCACACGGTCAAAATGTGATAATATTTATATTTTATTACATTGATTCAGTGAAATATTGAAAAGAGAGGATCTCATTTGATTTGATGTTGATACAAATGCACCTGAATAATTTATGATTAATGTCATGCATTGATTTCCCGCAGGCTCTAGTTTACAGCAAGAATGGCTGTGCTCGTATTGAGGACGGCCCCATGCGAGTAAGTGTGATGTTACAGATGAAATATACGATTGTTGTTATCAGTGGGATATTTTTCATTTTTGATTTTATATTTTATAGAAATTAGGCTCTATTTAAGGGATGGACATTGTCTGGGACTCCTTCAGTAACAGCTCAGAATGACATAATATTAACTTTGTTTGAATAACAAAATCTAAAGCGTGACAATGTGTTTTGAGAAGCTGTTGTACATGGTAAATTGGCAAAGCTCATTTTGCTTAGGATTATGATTTGTAAATGTGTAGAATAAAAAGACTTTTAATAATGCTAAATGTTAAAAAAGTTATTTTTTATTTAAAATGTGAAACTTAAAACTGTTGTAAGTTTAAACAATGATCACCTTGTAAGAGAAAGCAAAAAGAACCTTCTAGTTTCAGAGAGGCCTTTGTGAAATATATCTTTCAGCATTTTATAATAATACTGTGTCTTTTTCGAACAGATGTATCTCTTCCGAGAGAAATTGATTCACATGCCTAAATATTCAGCTAGTCAGAAGCAGTATCTGCAAATCAAATACAAGACCGGTAAAACAGAGCATCGCAAAGGGTATTTATGTTTTATATGTGAAATATAGTTTTAATTCTTGAATATCATCAATTTTGTGTAGAAAATATGTCTGTTCAAACTTTGACACTTATGATGTTGCAATTTCTTGAATGTTTTTTTAAGAATTATGAAGTCTGGAGAACCAATGTCACACAATGCCTTAATTAAAAAGAAAATAGAATATTGTTATTGTTTACAAACAAGTGATTTTAGAACTTTCTTTTGCACATTGATGTCACACTTTGAGACATGAGTGGTTTGTGTTTTTACTGTGTTTGCCAGGCCCTGCTTTGAGCACTTTAGTGAGATCAACCACATGCAAATATCTGTGGAGGATCTAATCTCACTAGATGCAAATGAAGCCCTTGTAGTCTACACACAAGATAAATTCTCTAAGGATGTTGCAAGGAGAATTCAATATGGACCCACATTGTTTATGCCAGGAGAAAATGAATGGTGAGATCTGTTCATTAAAATGTAACATGTTAAGTCTGAAAATATCTTATATATATATATAAAATACATATAGAGGAATGAGGATATTTAGTATCATTGTAGTTGTAGGTTGATATTATGGTCACAGACACATGTTTTTGATCAGTTAGAGGAAGTGAAAATTAGAAAAACTAACTTAACTGTTACAGGTGAATCATAACTTGAATTATTAAATGAAATGTGTATATACATCTAGCTATCTAACAAGTATTGTCTTTAGATTTGTCAGATACTCAAAGAAAGTTGATCACAAAGATTAAATAGTACGAGCAGGGATTTCTGTTCTTGTAAATATAGCTCCAGAAATTTGATCTGATCTACAGTATAATTTGTGGCATCGGTGGCTGAGCAGTTAGGCTGCTGGTGTGGGGATTATGAGGTCCGAGTTCAATTCCTAGCAAAGTAAGGTTCGATGTTGTGTTCCTTGGGAAAGACACTTAACACACATTTATCCCACTTTACCAAGGTGCAAATGAGTACAATTACTAGCTTGGGAGTAAAAGCCTATGTCAGACTAGGGTTCTGGCCAGGAGGTCATTATTATCACCTCTTCCGCTTCACGCCATTGAAACCGGGATAAGCTTTCGGCTGTATGAGCCGTAACGGCCGTAAAGGAACTTTACTTACATTAAAATGAAAATATTTGACATTGATTTATCTCTTATCGGCGTATAGTCTCTACTAAAACTGTTGGTCAGCATGATGGAATGATTATTGATAGATTAATATTTTACATGGCATATTTGTTTTTTGAGACCACTGGATTATCTTTGTAGGATAATGTATAAAATGAGGTCTGAACAGAGATATGATGAAATTTCAGGCTTCATGAGTTTTCCTGGCATGGAACAGATCCTAATAATAAGACTCGAATGATAAAAGACGGAAATAAATTTTCAAGACTGAAAATTATCCCAGATCAGTTTTACTATAATGTGAGTATCTTCATTTACTTCTTCTCCTCTTTTTATTTCAATACTGTCACAATTTCATTCCACTGGTGAGTGTGCATGATAAAATTATATACTTTAGTATCAAAGTGGGATAACAATTGGGAATCATCATCATCTGATTATTTGATGTCTGTTCTACATGAGAGAAAATTATCACTTGGTACTACAACACAAATTTAATATTGAAAAATGATTCTAATTTGCTCTTCCCCTTGATATATACACACATACAAAAGAAACAAACCAAAATCCCCAAAAGCAACAAGAATGACCCCTCCACCTGGACATTCAAAATTATGTAAACATATTCGTTTTTAAAATTATTTTCCAGGTTGATGAAGTAAGGACAAAAGATGATGCTTTGATGAGGGTGAAGTTGATGCTGTTTTATGAACTTGTGGATATAGAGAAAATGGTTAGTTCAGCATGACAAATGAATAATGTTTTTTGTTGATAGAATAAAAATCAGACTTAAATTTGTTTCAATGTGGGTTGATGCTTTTAATTTTTTTTTTTTTTATTTGAGCACTTTAGTGAGATCAACCACATGTAAATATCTGTGGAGGATCTAATCTCACTAGATGCCTTTCCTTTCTAAAATGTGCTGCAGATTTATCTTCTAGTAAATTTTCTTACTGGCTTAAAATTGTACAATTTTCAGTCCCCTTGTAAGACAAAAGTAAATTTTCTTCTGCTTTTTCTTATTATGCACCTGTCACATGAGCCATATTGTCTGACTGCAATTATTTTGTTGGAATTAGGAAGATACTTTTAAAGAAGTGCCACTGTAATTTGAATTAAATCCTTTCTGCTAGTCATGTTTCATGAATCAAATAAGAAAGAAGCAAACAAATGAAAGGAACTACCAAGATGTGATAAATGGCTGTTTTTAAAAACTTCTTTCACAGCTGGTATCAACAGTAGACCCTATGGCTGATTTTGTCAAGTGAGTAGTTATCTTACTTGTAGGCGTTTTCTTTAGTCTGTTAGCTTGATACAAGGCACTCAGAATACTATGGATGGTCTTATTAATGATTCATCCATGGCAAGTACAGTGGTTTCCGCCTAAGAGGCCTGTTCTAGGGAGACAGTTGAACATGAGCTCTTGGGCAAATACATTAGGGGTGTAGCCTAAATAATCTTTATGTAATATTTATAGGTCAGACCTTTAGACTTAGAGCTCAGACTCAAATGAGAGGGAGGAGGAGGTATAAGAAAGATTAGGAAGAGCAAAGAAGTGTACATTTTGAGAAAATTGTATTCATTTTTCTTTTTTTTCGACTGATCACAACACTAAGTAGTCAAAAACATCATCCAACGATAAGGCATAATTCAGTTTAAATCTAGCGATCATCACTGAAACCATGCTGCATTTTAGTTCGCATTGGTTCTGGTCAAGATGTTCCGATGACGGTGACCGGTCTGCAAGTATCGCATGCTGATGCAAATCGTTGGTGTCAATTGCCTCATTCATCTGGTGGGTGTCTGGCATCAACATCAAAGGGCCTGAGACTGGCTTGGTAGTGGCTAGTAGTATATTGTTAAAGAGAAAAGTGGCATTGCCAATCCAAATTTCAATTTTAGTTTTTATTGCATTGAGTTAAGCAGACCATTTGGCCTTCCAACTAAGAAAAACCGACCTCTTAGCCGGGCTGGAGGTTTTAGAAGCAGCCTCTAAGGCATGATAATGAAAGAGTGAAAAATCCATTCCACGGAAAAGGTGGCCTCTTAGACGGACCAGCCTCTTAGGTGGTGGCCTCTTAGGTAGAGACTACTGTACATGCAAGACTAATTGTTTTGGTTAAAATTAGTTAATAAAGGACTACCAGATGCTGTTTATGTTCTAAAGAAAAGTTGCCTTAAATTGAACAGTCTTGGTTTCTCTTTATAGTTATATGCTGGCCACTGTTATAGTAATTTCAGTAGTGTCAAAAGGACGTAATTGTTTGTACAATTATATGCAAAATGTCATGCCCCTTCTTTTTGTAAGATGACATACAGTTAAAAAAAAATTAAACAATCCTTTTGTTTGCGATGGAAACAATTCATTTTCTCTTCTCTTTTCTTTCTCATGTTAATATTTTTATATAATCTACAGCTGTCTACATGCTGACACTATAGCCTTTGCAGCCATATACACGTAAGTATGATTTAACTTTGTGTTTTAGAACTATTCACTTGTTAAATCCTGTTGTATTCACCTACATATTGTGTGTGAAACTGTCTGAACACGTAAGTCAGTGTGATGTAATTTTTCATGAAAAGCAACAAAAAAGAATAGATCATCGAATAGGGCTATAAACACTATATTATGCTTCTTGATTTCAAGTAAATAATTATGTAGTCTTCAGAATGTAGTAGATGGAAATAAATAATCCGTTGTGTACAAAATGTACTTACACTGTTAGAGTTGAATTAAAGAGAATTAAACAAGTCCACTCCTTGACTTACGAGGCTAGAGTTTCCGGGCGGGAAGAAAATGGAAATCTGAGTTTAGATCATGTGCACAACTGAGCCTTTCTATTGGATCAAGGCCTCCAATATTTATAAAAACAGAAAAGAAGTGTGTATTTGATCATTTAAAGGTCAAATCTCATTTAGGCATATAGATAGTTTCACCGACAATGTGTTTGACTTCCTGTCTGGTTTTCTTTCTTTGCCTTTATGTATGTGACATTGAATATTATGTAGATACATGCAAACACAGCTACCTACCTATCTGTCTGTCTATCTATCTATCTATTTGGGGGACTCCAGAGGCAAAATGTCAGCCTTTCAAGCCCGGTCAATGGAAAAAAAAATTGTCTAGTTTTTTCGAGTAAAATTTATCCCCCTGGTCCAGGATCAACACTTTGTTCCATCGGAGACGGACGATAAAAAGGAGGTCCCGATGTGCAGATCACAACACTCTGTGCATGTTAAAGATCCGTTAGCTGTTTACAGAGCAGTCTGGGCAATATTAAAAAATCCTACCAAAACCCTGTGAGATCACCTTAGTTGTGGATGTGGGTAAATCAAATCTAATCAAAATCTTGTTTTTGTATCAGGAAACTGAATGGGAAGCTTTACATAACTGTTTATCTCTTAAAAGAGAGGGATGCTATGCTATGTCTTTACTGGACAGATGAAAATTTAAAAAGAAAAACAAAACAGGATTTTAAAGGATTTGTTTGTTTTAGTATATAACACTTGATTTAGGAAAAAAAAAGAGAAACATTTTAGAAGTGATACATTTAAAAAAAAAAACCCTCCTTTCTTGAACATGTTTGTGCAGTCAAGAGGAATTCATAGAAAGTGCGAGTGAATTGAATCAGTCAAAAAACTACCCACAACTCATGGAGCGTTGTGAGCAGATTAGCTTTCATGTGTCAAAGATCGTCTTCCGTGGCTACTACGCTCATGACAAACTTCAAAGTATGCATGATCTTATGGTCAAGAAAAGAGCAGAGTTGAAATTTGAGGTACTATAATCTTTCCTTGACATATTCATCTAAAAATAGAATAGTCCATAAATGTTATTAGTACTAGCACCTATCTTTGCTATTTTGTGTATTTTGTCTGTTTTTAACTTCTCTTGGGTGGTTATATGATTTTCATATAAATAAAGAAACAACCTCCAACAAAAACAAACCTTAAGACTTTATATGTTGCAAATTGTTAAAAGATAAACAAAAAAACTCAACACTCGACACTCACAATGTTACAAGATGCCTAAGGATTATTGAAATAAATATCTACTGAGATTTAAAAAACTACAATGAAATTTTATGAACCATAGTAAAAATTACATAGATGCCAATAACTCAATGTAAGTAAGAAATCTGTACTACAAAAATAATGGCTCTGAGTAAAAACTAGGATAAAGTGAGAACACTGGAACAGCAAACAACAAAGGCAGTATTCTCAGAGATTTTGCGAAGGCTGAAAATGTCTTCCTTAGATGTCCTGATTTTTCTGTGAATATCAGAACATTTTATACCGTTAAAATGCAGACAGCATCTCATCAAAATATGTACTTAAAGTGCATTCTCTAGATCTATGCATTTTTACCTATGTCTGAAACATATTATGCTTTCTTTCTGTCTGTCTACCTGTCTACCCATTAATCTCTCTGTCATGCATGCATATTTAGAAAAGGATAAAGTTGTTGCTTTTTTTAAAGAAAAAGAAAAAAGACAAAGAATGGATATATGTACATTGTATATAGATCCACAACCTAAGAGAGAACATAGACGAAAGGTGAATTTTCAGTATATATTTTTCTATTGATTTGTCTGCAGTTTGAAAAGAAGTTCAAAAACAAGAACTGACAGATTTAAAACTGCAGGCAGATGTTGACCGAATGGAGCAAGGTAAGGGTCTCCGCAATTAAAATAATTCCTTTAGTCAGTGATACCCACCACAGCCTGTGTACAGCCAACATTCTTCACTTGGTTTTTAAAAGAATTCCGAACTAAAGAGAATCAATCACCTTTTAATTAGTCCCTACATTTTGATCCAAGGTATGAACCCACTGTACAGCATGTATGGGATATGCATTTTACAGACCCATCTTTTAGTTCATTAATTGTATGGTTTAAGAAATAACCCATGTCAACTGATATGATAAGCCAATTTCAAACAATCATTGCAAAATAAGTCTTCCTAAACACCTGGTCTGCAATGTTTTCATATCTTATATGTAAGTCACTTTTTTCATATTTATGGTTATAATTTCTGCTTTATATTTATAGGCAAGTTATACTTATTTGAAGCCCTAATTCAAGGTAATAATTTCACGAAACAATACAATCACTCTGTCTCTTTGTCTGCCTGTCTTTCTCTCTCTCTGTGTCTCTCCTTGTCTCTATGTCTATTTATCTGCTTGTTTGTCTGTTTGTCTCTTCCAACTTTGGGATGAGAGAGAGACAGACAGACAGATAGATAGACAGACAGACAGGCAGGCAGACAGACAGATATATATATATATATATATATATATATATATATATATATATATATATATATATATATATATATATATATATATATATATATAGATATATGTATATATATGTATGTGTGTATATATATATGTATATATATATATATATATATATATATATATATATATATATATATATATATATATATATATATATATATATATATATATATATATATATATATATATATATATATATATATATATATATATATATATATATATATATATATATATACAGACAGGCAGGCAGGCACGCACAGGCAGGCAGGTAGGCACGCAAACAGAGGTGTAGAGACAGACAGACAGAGAGAGACATAGACATACAGAGAGTGTGTGTGTGTGTATGCTGGAAGGGATAGGAGAAAGGGGAGCGGGGTTCTTTTTAAGAGACAACTTTCTTTGTGTCAAGAGGATACTAACAATAAGTTCTCTTGCCAGGAATTCTCCTCTGAATTAATCTTGTTGAAATGAAGTAAATAGAAAAATTTTTATCAAATTTTCAAAAAATAATGGCCTCTTTTCTTTTTGTGTTAGAACAAGAAATGGAATTGAAGCAACTGATGCATGAACAGAAGATGAATCGGTAAGAGATATGTTTACTATTGAATTCATTTTATTTATTGTAAAATTGCTTGGTTTTTTTAAATATAAATGTTGAAATTGTTAAAAAGTTACAATCAAACTATCAAATTGGTAATAGTAATATAATATGCTGAATAATAATAATAAAAGTTGAATAATAATAATAATAATAATAATAATAATAATAATAATAATAATAATAATAATAATAATAATAATAATAATAATAATAATAATAATAATAATAATAATAATAATAATAATAATAATAATAATAATAGTAATAATAATAGGACTGAGCTGAGAATACAACAGTAGTAGTGGTCTAAGAGGCCTTTGGGAATCGAATAAACGCATTGGTAGGTAGATATGGAAGAAGTGGATGGCAAAAATTAACAGACTAAGGAAGGCTTTGACCATGATTTAATCTAATTTTTACCCACCCTGTCAATCATGCATCCCCATGCAGGAGGTGAAACTTTATGTAGCCAATGGCTTTCCATTTCTATCTGATAAGCACTCGACAAAAAATCAATGACAGTTTATTTGCTCACCGACACCACATTGTGGATGCTGATCTTTATGATTTGATTGACAGCATCAATTTAATTGTTTTAGTAACTTACATTAAACAATGATGAATTTAGAGTATTCTTCATTTTATCTGCGGAAGGCATCGGGCATCGTGAAGCCATGCAGTCTAGTAGGTAAAGTAAGATTTACTGTTAACAGCCTATGCTAGACGATGGCCATTGCTTGCTTGGCCCAGGTGGATGGATGAATTTGGCCCCTTGCCGTCTGACAGGTAGAGAGTTCGCCATCAGCATCTATTTATTACAGCTGTGAGGCATGACTTGATCAACTACAAATCTGGTTTAATTGAAATGCCTTCATAATTGAATTCTATAAAGAAAGTCATGTTGTTAGCTGGCCGGGTAATGTTGTTAAGGGTCAATTCATAAAGAAAAAATGTTGTTTCCTGAGATAGCATGATGTAGGTGGACCATGGTGTTAGGCGACATGTTCTTAGGCTATGTCAGTAGTGTCTTCTGTAATAAAAACAATAAATAACAACAATAATGTGAGAAGTTTGGTCATAAAGCGTTTTCATAAATGGCTCTAGACGCTTTGCATATCAAATATATGATATTCACTACAACTATTGTTATGCAGACAATCTTGAAGTAAATGATATTATTTCAGAAAAGTTATTTTTATGTAACTTAATCACAAATCATTTTTATAAATATTGTTGAAAAAATGTGTGTTGAGGCCACTCCTAACTGATGCAACAAAGTGAACTGAGTGTAAATGTAGGATCCTATATGTCCCCTTTAAGTACTGTTTAAGTAATCTACTGTAACAAAACACTTTGAGGATGCATTTTAATTGTAAGATTCTAAAGAAGAAATATTTTCATCCTCTTTTTAGAGCTGCTTTGGAACATCAACTCAAACTGGAGGGAAAGTCATGAGAGGGCCATGATGAAAAAGAGACAAGAAATGAAGCAAAACTTAATGTGGAATTTACATTGTACAGTTTTGGGCTTCGTTGTGTTGTGAAATTTGTCAATTTATGAATTAAAGAGGAGTGTGCATTTCAGTGACTGTAGTTCACAACAATAATTTGTGGCAGGGACCTAGTAGTTGGTAGCTGAAATTTAAAGGCGAATCATATGGGTTTTTTGTCTCATTTCCCTTCATCTTAAATATTTACCTCAATGTTTGAGTAGAGCATTAAAATGTTGGCCACATGGCTTAGAGAGTTTAATGTGCAATTATCCTTGTGCGCTTGGATCTCACATTTGTGTAAGTTATTCAACCCTTTAGCGTTTGGAACCGCTGAAAGTTCAAAGCGGCAGAAACTGCCACTTGCTAATACAGGCCCACATTGTTCAAGCTGACAGACACCAACAATTGACATACCTATTTTAGTTAGTTCTAATTGGTCACATAAATGATCCTATTGTTCTAAATTTAGAAAAGAATACAAGATTAAGAGGTCAGGCAACTTCACGTGACCAACTTAAAGTAGTGGCACGAAAGTGCAGACAGATCTACATTCTTTTGTGAAGATCAGCTAGCAGGAAGTCAGAATATGTAAACAAAGGGTTGCCACAGTGGAGAGGAGGTTGAATGAAGAGAGCAAGATCGCCGCCGGCTTAATGTAAACACTAAAGGGTTAAATAAACGAACTGCTGAATTCTTGGAATCATGGTGCAACTATTTTCTGTGTCAAAAATCCCAGTAAAGATTTGCCAGCCCAGATATCTTATTTTGTAAGACCATTTTGTACTCCATAGCTATCATTGACCTAAAGGAAGATGAAGATTAAATGTGGGAAGTATTGTTTTAAAACCTTAACTTAACTCTATCAATTAGATATTCATTTGTACATAAAATTTTGTTACATGATGTCAGTATTTTTGTTCGTTTCACAGAGAAAGATGGGAGAATCTATTAGTATTAATATACTTGTGATGTTTTTAATATTCAGATGTTAGCCCAGAGTCACAATGGCGATTCAAATGCCCAAAGGATATTTGTAAGTTTGACAAAGTGACAAGATAATAAGTAACTGATTTTTGCACTGTTTTGTTCTTTCTTTCAAGGCTCAAATTGCAACAGATGAGCTTGAAACAAAGCACTTGACGAATCTTCACAAACTGAATGTGGATGTAACTGATCTTTTGGAAAGAAAATCTGAAAGGCCTAAAAAAGTCACCAACATCATTGCAAGCAGTAATGCTGCTAATGTTTATTTACATCACGGGAATCAGCAGACGGGCTTGGTTGTTACAGGTTTAAGGACAACTGACATATAAGATTCCTTTGTCTGTTTTCTGTCTTACATTCCCCATGCATAAGATTTTTAAAAATTAAAACAAAAAGTGTTTAAAATAAACGATTTAATGGAAAATATGCTAACAAACCAAATAGAATGTACATCCGTACACAGCTTATCTGTAATTTAGTAAATTTGATTTTCTATGATGAAAAAAAAATTTGTCTTATAATTGTATCAAGTATTTAAATGTTCAGTTGTTCGGATATTATCAGCTCATGGCAACTGATTTATTGTTTTTATTTGCAGTTAATAAAACTATATAAGTCTTTTGACTGTAATTTATAAGTATTTTAATTATTCCACATTGAAACATTATTCCTTGATTCTTAAATGTGATAATGAGATTTTATTGATTTCTTTCACTATTTTTACAAGCTTTTTTTGCATTCATATGGCAAGAATAATCTGCATTTTCAAATTTTGAAGAACATATTGCCTTTTAGATTATGACGTTCTGAAAGTAGGCCTATGTGTATTTACATTTTTTTACTCTTGGGAATCAATGATATTAAATAAATCTATTTTCTCCATGACAAAATTTTCAAAAGAATGTTCTATATTATCGCAGACCATGATACATTTTCTTTCATACAATTTTTGTGTGATATGAACATCTTGTTTTAATTTAAATTCTACTGTGATTTTTAATATCAATAGAAAAATAAACAAACAAACAAACCTCCGAACAAATAGAAATAGAGTCTACAATATATAGAAATAGTCTACAATATATAAAAATGTTGACTTTAATCGTGTGGCAAGAAAAGCTCAAGATGCAAAATATGATTTGAAATATGTTATGTGATCAAATCAATTTGTAGGTACATTTAATATTTCTTTAATACTTTTCTTAAAATTTTATTGTTTGTTTCTCAAGATAAGGATTCAATTGAACTATAGTGTTGAATGCAACAACACTTTAAACTGTAAATGTAATAATTCTCGTGGAAAATTGCAAGGTGTTCAACATAATATTTCTTTTGCAATAGTATGATTTTTCCATGAGAAATGAGATTCACTTTGTTAACATGGTTAACCTTATATTTTGAAGGCATAGATTTTCAGTTTAGCTTTGTTTTCACTTTCCATGTTCTCTCTCTTGTCTTCTTACATTCTTTTAATTGCTCATTCCCATTTGTTTGTCTGTATTGTATGTTTTTCTGTCTGTTTTGGTTTATATCTGTACCTCACTGTCTCTTAAATGTCTGCATCTATATCTCTTTGTCTCTGATCAGCCTTTGCCTCTTCCAGCCTTCAATATCAGACGAGGTAAATTTCAATGAAACAGAAAATACTAAACTTGTCTGGCAATTCTGTGTACTTTGGTACTCATTTAAGTAGGTGGTTGGTGGGTGCTACTTTTCTTTCTTTCTTTCACTCATCTTTTGTCTTTTTGATTTCCTCCTTATTTACTCTGAAATCGATCACTGCATATGGTGGGCGGGTAAATTTTGACGGGAAAAAAATGATTTCAAAAGTCAAAAATGTGTGGTCCCCTAAATTCATTCTTGCATCTTGGATCCCTATGCTGACTCCTTTATGCAAATATTTATCAATATACCGTTTTTCTGGGAAATATCAGTTCACAGTGCAATTGTTTGACTGATACAGTATGAGAAGCAGTGAAAGAGTGTTGTTTTTGCACGTTTGTCATAGAGCAATCTTCTCATTTACTTTTGTAAATTACTCCTCTGAATAGATTCTTCATAATGATATCCTCACATCTTTTGCTAAAGGCACATGTTACATGTGAAAATGATTTGTTTTGTTTTCTATATTAGTTCTACATTAAAGAAAATACTTATAGTTCAAGAGAGATGGACACTGATGTAGTTTGTGGGTACTGGTAGGTCCCACTACTTTCCTTCCGCTCTCTACAAGGCCTTTCATCTTGCTGTTCTGTTTCCTCTTAGTTCGGCCTGTGATCATTCATATGGTGGACTGGGTAAATTTGAATGAAACAAATATTAATGGTGGGTTTTACCTTCCCTAACCCTTCTGGTGTATCCCTGTCCAAAGTTTTAGATATTTTCCAAAACAAACCAGTGATTGTTATATGCACTGATGAGGTTTATTAATTTTCCTAATTCCCTCTTGGTTTTCTTTTCATCATGCAGACGTTCACTATTCTCTTCTGCCCGCGGGCGGTTGGTAGGCGCTGCTGGTAGGCCTTCGTCCTCCTTTTCCTTCTTTTTTTCACTTATATTTCATCTTGCTGTTTTTTCTTAATTCACCCTGAGATCGCTGCAATGGTGACGGGGTAAATTTTTCATAGTCACAAACAAATCTCTTCTTTCCTGAGATCATTTCCCTGATGGTCATGGGCTGCTGGCGGGTGCTGCTGGTAGGTCTTAAACTCTTTTCCTTTACTCTTTCAATTATCTTTCATCTTGCTATTTCCTCTTAATTCACCCTGAGATCACCACATGATTAATATGATGGATAGGGTAACTTTTTATGAAACCTGATGGTCCAGATTAATTTCAACAGTCCCATCTCAAAATGGTTGCTATTCGTCAACATTAATTTCTCATATCTCAAACCTTAAAATAACCTTCAGCAAGGCTTAGTCAATTTCTTTCCAATTTTAGCAATACATGTATGTTTGTGATAGCTTTGTGGATGATTGGTGACCAATCCTGGTAGGTCCAACGCCATTTCCTTTCACTCTTTCACTTTCACTTTTATCTTGTTCTTGTTGTTTCTTTTTGACTTACACTGTGATCACTGCATATGGTGGATGTGGTAAATTTCAATGAAAAATGCTGACTTCATGGTTTTATAATGTTTTACTTATTTGTTGATTAATTGATTGTCCTATAATTATAAATACAAGGATTTCTGTATGCCTTTTTAGAGTATTTTTATGTTAAATTAAGTTTATACATGTACATGTATCTACTTACTGTGTTCAGTTTAAACAATATACTTGTAATTTCATTACTCAAATAAACCTCTTTTGAAATCAATTATAAAATTTTATGATATAAACATAAATACTACAAAATAGAATCACAGTTACCTGTGGTTGAGTTGTATTGCTGTATTGATATAATATATATATTTTTAAGATTTTTAAAATTAAAATTTTTAAATTTGTTTTTGTGAAGTGAACTAGGTGATAATAATAATAATTATCTCCTGACAGGGGACGCTAATTTTTTAACCCATTTGCATCTGGGTCGAGTGGGGAAAATATGTGATAAGTGTCTTTCGGAAGGAACACAATGTTGGAACTAGCTTTACTAGGATTCGAAAAAGCGACCT
>JAXRKP010000334.1:20000-25000 GCA_037039925.1 Doris montereyensis | reverse complement strand
CTCATGCCTTAACACAACGTTGTATGAAGACAACTCATGCCTCCACACAACGTTGTATGAAGACAACTCATGCCTTAACACAACGTTGTATGAAGACAACTCCTGCCTCCACACAACGTTGTATGAAGACAACTCATGCCTTAACACAACGTTGTATGAAGACAACTCCTGCCTTAACACAACGTTGTATGAAGACAACTCCTGCCTTAACACAACGCTGTATGAAGACAACTCCTGCCTTAACACAACGTTGTATGAAGACAACTCCTGCCTTAACACAACGTTGTATGAAGACAACTCCTGCCTTAACGCAACGTTGCATGAAGACAACTACTGCCTTAACACAACGTTGTATGAAGACAACTCCTGCCTTAACACAACGTTGTATGAAGACAACTCCTGCCTTAACACAACGTTGTATGAAGACAACTACTGCCTTAACACAACGTATGAAGACAACTACTGCCTTAACACAACGTTGTATGAAGACAACTACTAACTTCCCCACACAACGCTGTATGAAGACAACAACTGACTTCACAACGCTGTATGAAGACAACTACTGACTTCACTTAACTGACAACGTTGTATGAAGGCAACTACTGACTTACACAACGCTGTATGAAGACAACTACTGCTTTCACACAACGCTGTATGAAGACAACTACTGACTTCACACAACGTTGTATGAAGACAACTACTGACTTGACACAACACTGTATGAAGACAACTACTGACTTCACACAACGCTGTATAAAGCTTAACACAACGATGTACAATGACAACTCCTGCCTTAACTTACATAACACTGGCTGAAGAAAACTCCTGTATCAAGACCATTCTTTATGAAGACAACCCCTGTCTCAACATAATGCTCTATGAAGACAACTCCTGCCTTAACACTAACGCTGTATAAAGACAACAACTGACTCCCACACAACGCTGTATGAAGACAACAACTGACTTCACACAAACGCTGTATGAAGACAACTCCTATCACACAGCGCTTTATGAAGACAACTACTGACTTCACACAACGCTGTATGAAGACAACTACTAACTTTACACAACGCCAACGCTGTATGAAGACAACTACTGACTTCACAACGCTGTATGAAGACAACAACTGACTTCACAACGCTGTATGAAGGCACTACCGACTTCACAACGCTGTATGAAGACAACTACTGACTTCACACAACGCTGTATGAAGACAACTACTGACTTCCACAACGTTGTATGAAGACAACTACTGACTTCATACAACACTGTATGAAGACAACTACTGACTTCACACAACGCTGTATAAAGCTTAACACAACGATGTACAATGACAACTCCTGCCTAACTTACATAACACTGGCTTAAGAAAACTCCTGTGTCAAGACCATTCTTTATGAAGACAACCCCTGTCTCAACATAATGCTCTATAAGACAACTCCTGCCTTAACATAACTCTGTATGAAGACAACTACTGACTTCACACAACGCTGTATGAAGACAACAACGCTGTATGAAGACAACTACTAACTCACACAACGCTGTATGAAGGCAACTATTGAGTTCACAAACACTGTATGAAGACAACTACTGACTTCACATAACACTGTATGAAGACAACTACTGACTTCACACAACACTGTATGAAGACAACTACTGACTTCACACAACACTGTATGAAGACAACTACTGACTTCACACAACACTGTGTGAAGACAACTACTGACTTCACACAACACTGTATGAAGACAACTACTGACTTCACACAACACTGTATAAAGACAAATACTGACTTCACACAACACTGTATGAAGACAACTACTGACTTCACACAACACTGTATGAAGACAACTACTTACTTCACACAACGCTGTATGAAGACAACTACTAACTTCATACAACACTGTATGAAGACAACATTGGACATACAACTTTGCACAGAAACAACTCCTGCCTTAACACAAAGTTGTATGGAAATGAAGGAAACTCTTCCCTCTACATAATGTCTCTTCCTAACACTGTAGGAGACGATTCCTGCCTCTACATAAGTTTCTTCCTAACATTGTATGGAGACGACTCCTGCCTCTACATAACGTTGTATGGAGACAACTCATGCATCAACACTGCTTTGTGTGGAAACGACTCTTGCTTCAACGCACCGTTGTGTGTAGACAACTCCTTGCTGATAGAAAACTCCTGCTTTAACACAACATTGTATGAGACAGAAGTCGCCTCCGAAAATAGTTATGATGAGACTGGAGTTATATTCGTATAACGTTGTATGAAGGCAACGTCCACCTCAACACAAAATTATACAAACACAACTCCAGTATCTCCACAGCCATTCGCGGAGGCGACTTCTGCCTCATATACAACGTTGCAGTTGTATGAAGACAACTCAAGTCTCAATACGTTAATACGAGGAGACAACTCCTACTTGGACATGACATTGTACGAATACAACTTGTGCCTCGTCACGGATATGGATGTGGAGATAACCACTACTTAGATGTGGCCAAGATAGTGATTGATTTAAATACTGTTTTGTCTGCTAACTCTTTTCTGCTGAACTGTCTGTCTCTAAGTTGGAGTCACACGAGAGAGTTTGTTTAAACTGTGTCACACTTTTTATTCTTTCTGACATCATGTATGCTTCCTGAAATTAAAAGAATAACAACATTGAGATTAAGTGATGTTCAGATCGAAAGATGTATTGCATTAACTATTCATAGAAATATTCACAACAGAACAATTTGACCATTAGAAATTATCTCTTGCGCATTATGTCGGGAATGTCATTTATGTGCGGAGAGTCATTTTCCATCGGAATAGACAAGAAAAAGGTTAAGTGTGAACATTGTTTATTTAATAAATAATTAAATATTTCTATTTGTAGATTTTCTTTATTATTAGATCTATTCTCAATTACAACTAGGACAGGGGTATAAGGGCATACTTCAGCAGCGTTATTGTCTCCCCCACCCACCCCTACCCCTTTGAATATCTGTGAAAGGGTACGACATGTTTTATGTCATTAATAGTAATTTATAAATTACAGTTTTATTTTGCTTGTTTATCTGAGGAACGATTATGTTTGTTTGTAATTAAATTGTCCATTTGACGACGGTAGCTGCATCAGAATCGAAATTCAACTTTTGAGAACGTGGTCGACGCATTTTAGTACTGTAGCTTTAAAATCATTTCGACAAATATCAATATTAGCCATAGACACCCACGAGAGTTTCAATAAGTTGTTTTTTTAACCTCAGTATGAAGGAATGTAGCCACACTCTTGAAATTTCACGTGGAGACATTTATTTCTTTATATTATTATAGCCACCATTTGCCAGGACACATTTTTGTCATCGAAGAATGGCCTTGAAAAGTCCTTTAGAAAAGAGTGACCGATTATCTCCTTTAAAAAAAGTGTCCCGCTTCGTTCATGACGTCATCATCTGTTTCAAATCTTTGGCCTTTCATATGTATCTTCAGATTTGGGAATGAAATATAAAGTCACAAGCTATATCGGGAGAGTAAGGTGGGTGCGGCAATATTTTGAACCCACATTCATTGGGACTCAATGTCGGCCTGCGTGATGCATGTGCTGTTGCATTGTCATGAAGCACCAAGACTCTTTTTGTCATATCCTCCTGTCGTTTTTCCTTCGAAATTATCTTACGTCTCTGTAATAGGTTTGAATAATAGTCCCGCCTAACAGACCGACCCTTTTGAAGGTAATCCGCAAGAATCATAGGCATTACGCTGGCAGGTAGAAAGTAAATTATCAATCTTATTTCAATTCTGAATTTCGGAATTTTTATAAGTTTAAAATACAACTTAAAAACTGATAATTTTAATTGATATTAGATCTAGTATAAAAATAGATATTTATTCATAAAATGTTAATATACATGAGCAAAGCTTAAAGACTAGGCCTAAAATTGTAAGCCAAATGAATAAGATACATAAGTTTTGCCAGTTGTCATTTACGCATGCCAATGCGCCAAACGTGGGACACCTACGCAAAATGTCCCGAACCATTCTCACCCGCTTAGTCTTTTTAAGACCTTCACATTGACCTAGATCTATATTGGGTTCTCATTACGTAGTGAAGGTGATCAGCTCTTGACGACACAAACGCAAAATACCTCCCTCTAAAAATAGACTCACTGTCACCGTTGGCTTGACGTGTCCCGTAATCTGTCCTGTCGCACCACGTAATGCCGCTCGCAGGCTTTGTCTAACTACTGCTACTACTAGATCTATCTACGAGAACTAGATCTAGCACTGAAGGTTTTCAGGGCTTTCAATAAATTTATATCATTTTCATTCTAGAGTTATATGAAGATGCATTGGTGATTAAATTGTTGATCTGTCAGGAAGGACACTGTCCTATATGTCCGTATCGTAAATCCGCGCCTGATTTTCTCTAGAGCTTCCATGTTTGTAACATATACATCGAGCAATACGTTTGTTTGTTTGTTTTTAGTTTAGTTAAGGAATGTAGTAGTTACAATTTTTTTATTATTATTGATTTACGAATCTTACCAAGAAATCCTCGCGATCGATGTAGTCCTTGTATAATCTTCTCAGGTTGGCTTCTTCTTTCTCACCACGGAGATACTTCACAACTAGCACAACCATTGCCATGGCGTAGAACAGCATCACAACCACAATGTATAGAAAGGCGTTTAATCCTGTCTCATCATCTGGTAAAAAGACGAAAAGAATCAAACAAAACAAAAAAAACAAAACAAAACAACAAGTGAATATCGACAATAACAGTGATAAAAAAATCATATCTTAAACTCTATTTTAGTAACATTGACCATGTGCCTCTCAATATTTTTTCTTCTTCTTTTTAAGTAGACAAATAAACATAAAACAACTAATGGGAGCTAATAAATTGAAAACTACTTCAAACATACATGTATGCATACAAATACATACATACATACATACTTATTACGTACGTACGTACATACATACAGACATAGATA
>JAXRKP010000334.1:7500-10000 GCA_037039925.1 Doris montereyensis | reverse complement strand
TCTGGCTCTATAGGCCACGACAACCTTGATGGAACTTGACAATCGGAGCGGATGTATTTCCTATCAATAAAATTGAGCCTGATAAGTAATCGGTTTTATCATGTGATGCTTGAAATAAAAGACTCGTTTTCAGGCTAGAACTTCATTTAAGTTTAAGTGAGGATGAGCAGTGACACATCAGTGAGAATCCTCTTTTATTGGCTTTTTTTTTTTGGATCTTTTTATTTATTACTCAGTGTCATTTGATTCCTTCTGTCCTCTGTACACTATATCCTGTTTAATAATTAATAACGAACATCATCTTAAAACTTTCTAGTTTTTGCATTTTGATCTGTGCTGTTGTAAAATTATTGCAATGACGTATGATATATAACAGGCTATCACGCTCCGGACTGAGCCATTGAGCGATTTTCCTTGATCCCAAGACGTTGAATGTCGATGCTAATATCATGGGTATATAATATCATATGCTTATGATCTTGGTTATCTGCGTTCGTCTCCTCTCTCTTTCCTATTGGATTCTGTGTATACAGTATATTTTGTCAAGAAATAGCAAATGATATAAACCTAATTTCACGTTCTTCTTCGAAATTTCGTTTTGTAAGTATGTGCATCTTCATTCTGTTATCATACAACTTATTCAAATCTTCCCTTATAAGGAGAATGTGATATTGCTTTTAAAGGGTCAGGTGGAAAACAAAGCGTGAACTGCATTCCATCTGTCTAAGCTCATCGGGATTCGGGTGAAGAATTTCATTGGCAGTGGCCGCTAGGCGTGGTTTGGTCACACTCGAGCTCTTTCGTCCATAAAGGGAGGTAAATAGACCGTTGGCGAGCCATTTAGTCGCATGTTTTTAGGGAAGGTCAATTCGTTGTTTTGTTTTCTTGTATTGTACCTGCACTTTTTGGCCTTTGTGTGATACAAGAAAGAACAGCTAACAAGACAATATTTATATGATTGGACACTAAGATCAGATAAACAGATCTATGCTGGTGTTGCTATTCAGTTTTTTTGTATTTTGTTCTTTTTGTACAGTATCTGTAAATTCCTGATAACGAAAAGTTGGAAATGAAATCAAGGTATGTCTTTTTAATACCAATATCTTAGTTGTATAAAGTTAGGATTTGTCTTTCTAGTATAGATCTATCTACGTATAATGGAAATGATTTTTTCGTACAAATTGTGAACTCAAAATTATATTATCTTTTACTAGATCTACACAGTTGACGATTTTGAAGTTGTAATCATTACTGAGGTTCACATCCATCAGTTACCCTGTCTTTTAAATTAGTTGAACCTAAATTCGGTCTCCGTTTGTCACAAATTTCACTTCCATTTTGTTCTAACTCCAGATTATTTTTCCAGCTGATAACTTTAGAACCTTTTTCTTCTTCTCAAAACGAGTTTATGTGTGGTTAGGACAATATAATTCCGGAGCCGACAAAATATTAACGACATAATAATTATATTACTTTCAGTATTAGAATATCGATGAGAGGTGCTGATCCTGCCTTTAAGAATTTTCTGTCACTTACTGTGTGATGTTTCCAAGGTTTATATGGTGTTCCATTGCTAAATTGTTTGTTATCGATTTTTGAATATTTGATATGATTTTAATTTGATTTATGCACATCAACAACTAAGGTGATCTCGGGGATTTTTTGGGATGATTTTTAACTTTGTCTTGACTGCCCTTTAAACAGCCAAGGATATTTAACGTACCCAAGTGTTGGGATCTGCACACGGGACCTCTTTTTTATCGTCCGTCTCCGATGAGACTAGGTATCGATCCGTATACTTGGACCAGGAGGAAGGGGGATTTACTCGAAAAAAATCGAGAAAATTTGTTACCTTTTGGTGGGGCTTGAACCCTCGACCTTTATGTTGAGAGGCTGACACCTTGCCTCCGAACTACCGAGTTCCCCTTTGTGAACACAGAATTCTTGGTATTCAATCTAAGACAATATTATAAGACTTAATACTGTTATAATTATCAGACGTAATGCTGCAACAGATCGGTGGTTGTGATTTTACTTCTCGAATTTTACACGATTTACCCATATGGACCAATTTATAAAAATACATGTTTGAATGGATCCGATGACATAGAATGCATGTCTCCATGAGCCATCAATTACCAAAAATAAAAGATATATGTCTTCTGCATAAGTCTACAACATTGACATTTTCTTACGTTGTATTAATCATTAAGCTAAATCATCTGCATGGCTCATAACAGGCTTCCTTGTGTCAATTATCAGTAGAAGGCTGGTGAGCTTGTTGCTTAAGCCTTTTAAAACCAATATTCTCAAAAATTGACGGAATGTTTCATGGATTATTTTCATTCTTACAGCCCAATGTCATTTCACACAGATTATTAATTCACGTTCGTTTAGAAAAAACAACTACAGCCTTCATCTGGACCCTTTTTCCGCTGATAAGAGAAGGAGGACCCCCCCCCCCTCTTCTCACCTTTCTTCCTCAAAGCAGCTTTAATCT
>JAXRKP010003339.1:0-17427 GCA_037039925.1 Doris montereyensis | reverse complement strand
GCAACTTTGCGCACGGTAAGCAACTTTGGGCACGGTTTCTTATCATGACGGATTATTTTTACCATTTACCGGAAACAAGATTGTACAAGCTTTCTTACTATTACGAAATACCTTCACCATTTACCGCAAGCAACTTTGCGCACGGTTTCTCGCCATTTAGGAATATGTTCAACATTTACCGGAAGAACGTTTGCGCACAGTTTCTGACCATTACGGAATACGTTCACTATTTACCGGAAGCAACTTTGCGCACGGTTACTTACCATTTTACGGTATACATTTATCATTTACCGAAGCAAATTTGCGCACGGTTTCTTACCATTACGGAATACGTTCACCATTTACCTGAAGCAACTTTGCGCATGGTTTCTTACCATTTAGGAATCTGTTCAACCTTTACCGGAAGCAACTTTGCGCACGGTTTCTTACCATTACGGAATACGTTTGCCATTTATCGGAAGCAACTTTGGGCACGGTTTCTTATCATGACGGAATACGTTCACCATATAAAACAAGCGAATTTGCGCACGTTTTCTTTCCATTACTGAATAGACCCTATTTTATCATCTAGGAGAAAATACTTGTAACTTTGATAACTTGGATAGAATCAGCTAGTCCTAACTGGCATTATTTGAAATCTCAGATAAGTTGCTTACTCTCTTGCCTGATTGCATGGATAAACTTGAAATTTATATACATATCACACCTTCAGTGTAAATTTTTGCCTTGATTGATACTTTCTTTCATTCATTCTCTATCATTTCTTCTTTCTAGCGCCAGTGAAATATAGATGTAGTCTTACATTTATTCTATTTTTTCGTTCTTGTTTCCCATACTCACACGTCTCTCTCTCCCTTTCTTACTTCCCTGCCTTTTTTTCTTTCTTCATCTCTCTCTCTCTCTCTCTCTCTCTCTCTTCTCTCTTTATTTCTGTCATTCTCTCTATCTCCTTCTCACCTTATATTACTTACTTATTTCCATATTTTTTATTTACTCTTGATCTGAACCTTCCACTCTCGCTCATTCTTCACACCCCCTCTGCTACCTTTCTTATCATCACTGTCTTTTTCTTTCTTTCTTTCTCCTTTATGTTTTTCTTCTGACATCACATTGTGTGATGCCGGAAGTATTACTTAGATCTAGATTCTAGATATTTCTCGTTTGTTGTCTGCCGAAGGGTTATACCCGAAACGTCACATGTTTGTTCTGTCTTTATTAGTGGATTTGTCATTTATTATCATATTTCACCTCTGACTTCACTCCACTGTAGCTCCTTCGTATTACATACTCTCTTAACCAACTTGTCAAACTCTATTAACCAACTTGCCAAACTCTATTTACCAACTTGCCAAATTCTATTAACCAACTTGCCAAATTCTATTAACAAACTGGCCAAATTCTATTTACCAACTGGCCAAATTATTTTAACCAACTGGCCAAATTCTAATTAGCAACTGGCCAAATTCTATTTTCCAACTGGCCAAATTCTACTCGAAGATTGGGTCAAAAGTATCGAATTTGAGATTTTATCATTTTCGTATGCTATGACTCTTCTAGAACCCATCTGTAATAGTACAAAGCATGAAAACTATTTATAAATGAGGTTTTTAGTGCTCTAAACATGCTGCCCTATAACAAAAATTTACACATTTCATCAAAAATATGATAAATTTGCTCATCTTTGGTCCTAATTTTGAAAATGAAACGGGAGTGAATGGCTGTCGTGTATAGTATCGATGTAAAGGGAAATTCCTCGCCCTTTGATATATAGTAGATTTGGTATCGATGCTACAAGACCATGAGCCCCTGTTCATGAAACTTTCCATACCTAAGACAAAGAATTTCAGATGACATCAGCTGTTATACGGTTTGACCCGACCTCTGAACTCTCTCGGTCAAGGTAATGTCACCGCGCATGCGTACTGCGTGGATATTGCGGGTCAAATGGTGTCGGCGCATGCGCAGGCGTTCCGGATACGTCTGTTGTTTGTAAACAAACTCCTTGTTTCGTTTTGATTGCTCTGCCTAGTGCAAACGTGTTTTATGATTGATTGCGATTTATCCTTCAGGTTTGTTCTATATTCTCGTTATTTTTTACGACTTAGCTTACAATGCCTCGACTTTCACGAAAAGCTCGAAGCAATAATCTGGCTAAAGCCAGGAAACAGCGTTGGACCGAGGATTTAGGAGATATTCCGTCTCAGGAAGCAACTGAAACTAACTTGGGATTAGAACCATCCACCAGCTCTGGAACACGTGGTGGCTCCCCACCATGCTCCAGGTTTGGGCTTTGGGAATGTAGATCTAGCTCTAGTTCTTCATCCTCGGATCGTTTGGATATCCCCATCAGTGAACTACCATTCGATCCTCCTTCACCAGTTCATGGTTCTGAGACCAGGTTTGAGAAAAAGCTTACCATGGTCAATGAACAACAGGACGAAGATGACCATGGACTCAAACGGTGGCCTCACCAAGACTATTTGTGAGCTCAGCATGCTGACATCGTTTGTGTCACTTTTTTGAGTGCCCTCAGATTGGTTGCAGATCTAAAGTGAAATGCAGTGTCAACGCGTCAAAGCGCAAAGGATTCACCGCGTGCCTTGAGGCCTTCTGCCGCAACTGTGATTGCATTGTGGCCTCCACATATACATCAGATGTCGACATGTCAGGGTCAGGGCACCTAAGCCGTTCAATATTAACACAGGAGTTGTTGTAGCCTGCCTCAAGAGGGATATGGGACCCCACAAACTTTCTAATTTCTGTGAGACACTCTCTATGCCTTCCCCCCACAAGAAGCCCTTCACGAAGTGCGCCGAATACATCTACGGTCTCAATGTAGAAGTGCCACAACAAATGTTTAGTAAGGCAGTAGCGGTGGTGAAAAAAGAACATCAATGGCAGCTGGATATCACCATAAACAACACTGAACCGCTAGACGTCGCCTTTAGTTTTGACGGAACATGGATGACGAGGGGCCTTTCGTCTCTTATTGGAATTGGATGTGCCATCGACAGCCTCACTGCTTTCGTAGTTGATGCTCACGTCATTAGTGCCTTCTGTCAAACATACGCGACAACTGGAAAGTGGCAGAAGGCTCATCTGTACGACGCATGGCTTAGAGAACACCAAGAGGAAGGCTGTAACATCAACTGCACAGGTGAGTTGGATTTTTTTTTATTACCAAATGATAATTTCTTCTTACAAATTACTTTTTTCTAGCCGATCAATTGAAATCAACACACAGAGAAGATTTACGGCTCTGGAGGGGATGCACTGTTATTATAATTGTTTGATTTATTTGATCATTACATTATTATGATTATTGCTTTTGTCATTATCATCGTCGTCTATTCTTTTTTCTTTCCGTAGTTATCATTATATTTAGAAAGTGAATCCATGGGCTTCATAACCTCACATTTTCTACAAAAGAAAGAAAAATGTAACTCTTTCTCAAAACACTAACTATAAATTTTCAATTACACAATAACAACCACCTGAATTATTTGACAAACATAAGCTGCACATAATCAACCTCAAGCCATTTGTTTTTTTGTCTTTTTTTTTTTTTTTTATTGTACTGAACTATTCTGTTTCTAACGTAGTTGATTTGTCTACATTGGCATTTTCTGTACTGACTGATATTCAGTTTTGTCTAGTCTTATTTTTATTTGCTGATTTTAGTTAGGCCTGTTTCGGAATGTTTCATATAAAACAGTTTACTTATGTAAACAATGTTTTCTGACGAGTCGGTTTATAGCGTGTATGCTCAATATTTATCTTATGCTTATTGTTATTCAAAGGTACAACACTCGGCAGAAGGAAACACGGAAGCCTTACCGGCAATGCCATAGGCAAACTATACCAGAGCTATTCGTGGGCACAGCAACATTGAGGACATGAAGACAGCAATGGCTACTCCACGGACGACAACCCTCAGCATCGGTACTGCCCAACTGGCATCGACCCCTGGTGCTTCTACAAGAAGGCCATCGCACAGGGCATATTTCCTGGTCAGCATAAGCTCCCTATGCATACGCCCCTGGATTACGACCGCCTGCATCAGCATGTTTGGCCTGTTTACCAACGTTTGACAAATGATGATCTTCTACGCTGTTGAATTATGTACTTCATTCTCATGACTTTTCCTCCTCAGAATGTAATTATTTTGTGATTGTATTACCCTAATATATGGCAAATATAGTCCTTATAAGATACTATCTATAACATGCACCAATATTGACATTGTGCAATAAAATTTTGAGTTTTTGAGTTGCGGAAATACAAAATTGCGTTTTTCTCAAAACTTGTTTTTTTGGTATACTTTTCGCTAAAAGTCAAAAACTTACGCATAGATTTGAACCAAATTTGGTATATAACTTCTTTATATATGCACCTAGTTTGTATTAGAGGCTTTTTGGGAAATAATTGATGATAATCATGTTATTGATGATTTAGTGTAAACAATTGGTGTTTTGGGGATTTCGAAAGTTGATTTTTTTCAATATTTTTTTCAGTGAGTAGATCAAATATCAAAAATCGGATATAATACAACCAAAACAGTCCTCTTTACTACCTGTATCTCAAATTTGGTTGACTTTCCTTGGTAATATTTTGACTTTTAGCGATTGGAAAAACATAAACAAAATCCAATATGGCCGCTGTTACCATGGCAACCAAAAATTCTAGCGACAAAAAAACTATTGCATCTCAATCACAGTATGGTACCCTTTATATGTGTGAAGTTTGAACATTATATGTCCAATATTGAGTTAACCGACTTGCCAAATTCTATTAACCAACTTGCTAAACTTTATTGACCAACTTGCCATAATCTGTTAAGGCAAAATATGACATTAAGTGACAACTCCACTAATAAAGACAGAACAAACACGTGATGTTTTGGGTATAGCCCTTCGTCAGACAACAAACGACAAATATCTAGAATCTAGATCTAAGTAATACCTCCCGCATCACCCAATGTGGTGTCAGAAGAAAAACACACGTTCACCATTTACCGCACGCACGTTTTCTTCCTTACCATTACGGAATACGTTCACCATTTACCTCAAGCAACTTTGCATGGTTTCTTACCATTACGGATTACATTCACCATTTACCAGAATAACGTTTGCACAGTTTCTTACCATTAAGGAATACGTTCACCCTTTACCGCAAGCAACTTTGCGTTTTTTACCATTACGGAATACGTTCATTTTATCGGAAACAACTTTGCGCACGGTTTCTTACCATCAAAAATACATTCATCATTTACCGAAGCAAATTTGCGCACGGTTCCTTACCATTACGGAATACGTTCACCATTTACCTAAAGCAACTTTGCGGACGGTTTCTTGCCATTTAGGAATACGTTCAACATTTACCGGAAACAACTTTGCGCACAGTTTCTTACCATTACGGAATACGTTCACCCTTTACTGGAAGCAACTTAGCGCTCGGTTTCTTACCATTACAGAATACGTTCACCATTTACCGAAGCAACCTTGCACACGGTTTCTTACCATTACCGAATATGCTCACCATTTACCGAAAAGACCTTTGCTTAGAGTTTCTTACCATTACGGAATACGTTCAACATTTACCTGAAGCAACTTTGCGCACGGTTTCTTACCATTACGGAATTCGTTCACCATTTACCGGAAGAACTTTGTGCACAGTTTCTTACCATTACGGAATACGTTCACCATTTATGGGAAGAACCTTTGCACACAGTTTCTTACCATTACGGAATGTGCTCACCATTTACCGCAAGCAACTTTGCGTGTGGTTTCTTACCATTACGGAATACGTTTGCCATTTATCGGAAACAACTTTGCCCACGGTTTCTTACCATGACGGAATACGTTCACCATTTAACTCAAGCAATTTTGCGCACAATTTCTTACCTTTACAGAATATGTTCAACCTTTACCGAAACAACTTTGCACACGGTTTCTTAACATTACGGAATACTTTCACCATTTACCGGAAACAAGTTTGTGCAAGGTTTCTTACTATTACGAAATACGTTCACCATTTACTGGAAGCAACTTTGCGCACGGTTTCTTGCCATTTAGGAATATGTTCAACATTTACCGGAAGAACCTTAGTGTACAGTTTCTGACCATTGCGGAATACGTTCACTGTTTACCGAAACAACTTTGCGCACGGTTTCATACCATTACGGAATACTTTCACCATTTACCGGAAACAAGTTTGTGCAAGGTTTCTTACTATTACGAAATACCTTCACCATTTACTGGAAGCAACTTTGCGCACGGTTTCTTGCCATTTAGGAATATGTTCAACATTTACCGGAAGAACCTTAGTGTACAGTTTCTGACCATTTAGGAATATGTTCACCATTTGCCAGAAGCAACTTTGCGCACGGTTTCTTACCATTACGGAATACGTTTGCCATTTATCGGAAGCAACTTTGGGCACGGTTTCTTATCATGACGGATTATTTTTACCATTTACCGGAAACAAGATTGTACAAGCTTTCTTACTATTACGAAATACCTTCACCATTTACCGCAAGCAACTTTGCGCACGGTTTCTCGCCATTTAGGAATATGTTCAACATTTACCGGAAGAACGTTTGCGCACAGTTTCTGACCATTACGGAATACGTTCACTATTTACCGGAAGCAACTTTGCGCACGGTTTCTTACCATTACGGTATACATTTATCATTTACCGGAAGCAAATTTGCGCACGGTTTCTTACCATTACGGAATACGTTCACCATTTACCTGAAGCAACTTTGCGCATGGTTTCTTACCATTTAGGAATCTGTTCAACCTTTACCGGAAGCAACTTTGCGCACGGTTTCTTACCATTACGGAATACGTTTGCCATTTATCGGAAGCAACTTTGGGCACGGTTTCTTATCATGACGGAATACGTTCACCATATAAAACAAGCGAATTTGCGCACGTTTTCTTTCCATTACTGAATAGACCCTATTTTATCATCTAGGAGAAAATACTTGTAACTTTGATAACTTGGATAGAATCAGCTAGTCCTAACTGGCATTATTTGAAATTTCAGATAAGTTGCTTACTCTCTTGCCTGATTGCATGGATAAACTTGAAATTTATATACATATCACACCTTCAGTGTAAATTTTTGCCTTGATTGATACTTTCTTTCATTCATTCTCTATCATTTCTTCTTTCTAGCGCCAGTGAAATATAGATGTAGTCTTACATTTATTCTATTTTTTCGTTCTTGTTTCCCATACTCACACGTCTCTCTCTCCCTTTCTTACTTCCCTGCCTTTTTCTTTCTCTCTTCATCTCTCTCTCTCTCTCTCTCTCTCTCTCTCTCTTTTTATTTCTGTCATTCTCTCTATCTCCTTCTCACCTTATATTACTTACTTATTTCCATATTTTTTATTTACTCTTGATCTGAACCTTCCACTCTCGCTCATTCTTCACACCCCCTCTGCTACCTTTCTTATCATCACTGTCTTTTTCTTTCTTTCTTTCTCCTTTATGTTTTTCTTCTGACATCACATTGTGTGATGCCGGAAGTATTACTTAGATCTAGATTCTAGATATTTCTCGTTTGTTGTCTGCCGAAGGGTTATACCCGAAACGTCACATGTTTGTTCTGTCTTTATTAGTGGATTTGTCATTTATTATCATATTTCACCTCTGACTTCACTCCACTGTAGCTCCTTCGTATTACATACTCTCTTAACCAACTTGTCAAACTCTATTAACCAACTTGCCAAACTCTATTTACCAACTTGCCAAATTCTATTTACCAACTTGCCAAATTCTATTAACAAACTGGCCAAATTCTATTTACCAACTGGCCAAATTATTTTAACCAACTGGCCAAATTCTAATTAGCAACTGGCCAAATTCTATTTTCCAACTGGCCAAATTCTATTAACCAACTGGCCAAATTCTATTTACCAACTGGCCAAATTCTATTTACCAACTGGCCAAATTCTATTTTGCAACTGGCCAAATTCTATTTTGCAACTGGCCAAATTCTATTTTCCAACTGGCCAAATTCTATTTACCAACTGGCCAAATTCTATTTACCAACTGGCCAAATTCTATTTACCAACTGGCCAAATTCTATTTACCAACTGGCCAAATTCTATTTACCAACTAAATTCTATTTACCAACTGGCCAAATTCTATTTTCCAACTGGCCAAATTCTATTTACAAACTGGCCAAATTCTATTTACCAACTTGCCAAATTCTATTTTCCAACTTGCCAAATACTAAACCAACTCCAAATATAACAAACTTGCCAAATTCTATTTACTAACTTGCCATACTCTTTTGACCAACTTGCCATACTCTATTAACCAACTTACCACACTCTATTGGCCAACTGGCCATACCCTATCGACCAACTTCCCATACGCTATTAACCAACTTGCCAAACTCTATTAACCGACTTGCCAAATTCTATTAACCAACTTGCTAAACTTTATTGACCAACTTGCCATAATCTGTTAAGGCAAAATATGACATTAAGTGACAACTCCACTAATAAAGACAGAACAAACACGTGATGTTTTGGGTATAGCCCTTCGTCAGACAACAAACGACAAATATCTAGAATCTAGATCTAAGTAATACCTCCCGCATCACCCAATGTGGTGTCAGAAGAAAAACACACGTTCACCATTTACCGACGCACGTTTTCACACGGTTCCTTACCATTACGGAATACGTTCACCATTTACCGCAAGCAACTTTGCGCATGGTTTCTTACCATTACGGATTACATTCACCATTTACCAGAATAACGTTTGCGCACAGTTTCTTACCATTAAGGAATACGTTCACCCTTTACCGACAAGCAACTTTGCGCACGTTTTTTTACCATTACGGAATACGTTCGCCATTTATCGGAAACAACTTTGCGCACGGTTTCTTACCATGACAAAATACATTCATCATTTACCGAAGCAAATTTGCGCACGGTTCCTTACCATTACGGAATACGTTCACCATTTACCTAAAGCAACTTTGCGGACGGTTTCTTGCCATTTAGGAATACGTTCAACATTTACCGGAAACAACTTTGCGCACAGTTTCTTACCATTACGGAATACGTTCACCCTTTACTGGAAGCAACTTAGCGCTCGGTTTCTTACCATTACAGAATACGTTCACCATTTACCGGAAGCAACCTTGCACACGGTTTCTTACCATTACCGAATATGCTCACCATTTACCGAAAAGACCTTTGCTTAGAGTTTCTTACCATTACGGAATACGTTCAACATTTACCTGAAGCAACTTTGCGCACGGTTTCTTACCATTACGGAATTCGTTCACCTTTTACCGCAAGTAACTTTGTGCACAGTTTCTTACCATTACGGAATACGTTCACCATTTATGGGAAGAACCTTTGCACACAGTTTCTTACCATTACGGAATGTGCTCACCGTTTACCGCAAGCAACTTTGCGTGTGGTTTCTTACCATTACGGAATACGTTTGCCATTTATCGGAAACAACTTTGCCCACGGTTTCTTACCATGACGGAATACGTTCACCATTTAACTCAAGCAATTTTGCGCACAATTTCTTACCTTTACAGAATATGTTCAACCTTTACCGAAACAACTTTGCACACGGTTTCTTAACATTACGGAATACTTTCACCATTTACCGGAAACAAGTTTGTGCAAGGTTTCTTACTATTACGAAATACGTTCACCATTTACTGGAAGCAACTTTGCGCACGGTTTCTTGCCATTTAGGAATATGTTCAACATTTACCGGAAGAACCTTAGTGTACAGTTTCTGACCATTGCGGAATACGTTCACCATTTACCGGAAGCAACTTTGCGCACAGTTTCTTACCATTTACGTTTGCCATTTACGGAAGCAACTTTGGGCACGGTTTCTTATCATGACGGAATTACTTTCACCATTTACGGAAACAAGTTTGTGCAAGGTTTCTTACTATTACGAAATACCTTCACCATTTACTGGAAGCAACTTTGCGCACGGTTTCTTGCCATTTAGGAATATGTTCAACATTTACCGGAAGAACCTTAGTGTACAGTTTCTGACCATTGCGGAATATACTCACCATTTGCCAGAAGCAACTTTGCGCCAACTTTGCACGGTTTCTTATTACGGAATACGTTTGCCATTTATCGGAAGCAACTTTGGGCACGGTTTCTTATCATGACGGATTATTTTACCATTTACCGGAAACAAGATTGTACAAGCTTTCTTACTATTACGAAATACCTTCACCATTTACCGGAAGCAACTGCATTTCTCGCCATTTAGGAATATGTTCACATTTACCAGAAGCAACTTTGCAACAACTTTGCGGTTTCTTACCATTACGGAATACGTTTGCCATTTATCGGAAGCAACTTTGGGCACGGTTTCTTATCATGACGGATTATTTTTACCATTTACCGGAAACAAGATTGTACAAGCTTTCTTACTATTACGAAATACCTTCACCATTTACCGCAAGCAACTTTGCGCACGGTTTCTCGCCATTTAGGAATATGTTCAACATTTACCGGAAGAACGTTTGCGCACAGTTTCTGACCATTACGGAATACGTTCACTATTTACCGGAAGCAACTTTGCGCACGGTTTCTTACCATTTTACGGTATACATTTATCATTTACCATTTACCGGAAGCAAATTTGCGCACGGTTTCTTACCATTACGGAATACGTTCACCATTTACCTGAAGCAACTTTGCGCATGGTTTCTTACCATTTAGGAATCTGTTCAACCTTTACCGGAAGCAACTTTGCGCACGGTTTCTTACCATTACGGAATACGTTTGCCATTTATCGGAAGCAACTTTGGGCACGGTTTCTTATCATGACGGAATACGTTCACCATATAAAACAAGCGAATTTGCGCACGTTTTCTTTCCATTACTGAATAGACCCTATTTTATCATCTAGGAGAAAATACTTGTAACTTTGATAACTTGGATAGAATCAGCTAGTCCTAACTGGCATTATTTGAAATTTCAGATAAGTTGCTTACTCTCTTGCCTGATTGCATGGATAAACTTGAAATTTATATACATATCACACCTTCAGTGTAAATTTTTGCCTTGATTGATACTTTCTTTCATTCATTCTCTATCATTTCTTCTTTCTAGCGCCAGTGAAATATAGATGTAGTCTTACATTTATTCTATTTTTTCGTTCTTGTTTCCCATACTCACACGTCTCTCTCTCCCTTTCTCTTACTTCCCTGCCTTTTTTCTTTCTCTCTCTCTCTCTCTCTCTCTCTCTCTCTCTCTCTTTATTTCTGTCATTCTCTCTATCTCCTTCTCACCTTATATTACTTACTTATTTCTTATTTCATATTTTTTATTTACTCTTGATCTGAACCTTCCACTCTCGCTCATTCTTCACACCCCCCTCTGCTACCTTTCTTATCATCACTGTCTTTTTCTTTCTTTCTTTCTCCTTTATGTTTTTCTTCTGACATCACATTGTGTGATGCCGGAAGTATTACTTAGATCTAGATTCTAGATATTTCTCGTTTGTTGTCTGCCGAAGGGTTATACCCGAAACGTCACATGTTTGTTCTGTCTTTATTAGTGGATTTGTCATTTATTATCATATTTCACCTCTGACTTCACTCCACTGTAGCTCCTTCGTATTACATACTCTCTTAACCAACTTGTCAAACTCTATTAACCAACTTGCCAAACTCTATTTACCAACTTGCCAAATTCTATTAACCAACTTGCCAAATTCTATTAACAAACTGGCCAAATTCTATTTACCAACTGGCCAAATTATTTTAACCAACTGGCCAAATTCTAATTAGCAACTGGCCAAATTCTATTTTCCAACTGGCCAAATTCTATTAACCAACTGGCCAAATTCTATTTACCAACTGGCCAAATTCTATTTACCAACTGGCCAAATTCTATTTTGCAACTGGCCAAATTCTATTTTCCAACTGGCCAAATTCTATTTTCCTGGCCAAATTCTATTTACCAACTGGCCAAATTCTATTTTCCAACTGGCCAAATTCTATTTACCAACTGGCCAAATTCTATTTACCAACTGGCCAAATTCTATTTACCAACTGGCCAAATTCTATTTACCAACTGGCCAAATTCTATTTACCAACTGGCCAAATTCTATTTACCAACTGGCCAAATTCTATTTACCAACTGGCCAAATTCTATTTACCAACTTGCCAAAGTCTATTTACAAAAATTCTATTAACCAACTTGCCAAATTCTATTGACCAACTTGTCAAACTCTATATTAAATCTAATAACAAACTTGCCAAACTCTATAAGCTAACTTGCCATACTCTTTTGACCAACTTGCCATACTCTATTAACCAACTTACCACACTCTATTGGCCAACTGGCCATACCCTATCGACCAACTTCCCATACGCTATTAACCAACTTGCCAAACTCTATTAACCGACTTGCCAAATTCTATTAACCAACTTGCTAAACTTTATTGACCAACTTGCCATAATCTGTTAAGGCAAAATATGACATTAAGTGACAACTCCACTAATAAAGACAGAACAAACACGTGATGTTTTGGGTATAGCCCTTCGTCAGACAACAAACGACAAATATCTAGAATCTAGATCTAAGTAATACCTCCCGCATCACCCAATGTGGTGTCAGAAGAAAAACACACGTTCACCATTTACCGGACGCACGTTTTTCACACGGTTCCTTACCATTACGGAATACGTTCACCATTTACCGCAAGCAACTTTGCGCATGGTTTCTTACCATTACGGATTACATTCACCATTTACCAGAATAACGTTTGCGCACAGTTTCTTACCATTAAGGAATACGTTCACCCTTTACCGCAAAGCAACTTTGCGCACGTTTTTTTACCATTACGGAATACGTTCGCCATTTATCGGAAACAACTTTGCGCACGGTTTCTTACCATGACAAAATACATTCATCATTTACCGGAAGCAAATTTGCGCACGGTTCCTTACCATTACGGAATACGTTCACCATTTACCTAAAGCAACTTTGCGGACGGTTTCTTGCCATTTAGGAATACGTTCAACATTTACCGGAAACAACTTTGCGCACAGTTTCTTACCATTACGGAATACGTTCACCCTTTACTGGAAGCAACTTAGCGCTCGGTTTCTTACCATTACAGAATACGTTCACCATTTACCGGAAGCAACCTTGCACACGGTTTCTTACCATTACCGAATATGCTCACCATTTACCGAAAAGACCTTTGCTTAGAGTTTCTTACCATTACGGAATACGTTCAACATTTACCTGAAGCAACTTTGCGCACGGTTTCTTACCATTACGGAATTCGTTCACCTTTTACCGCAAACAACTTTGTGCACAGTTTCTTACCATTACGGAATACGTTCACCATTTATGGGAAGAACCTTTGCACACAGTTTCTTACCATTACGGAATGTGCTCACCGTTTACCGCAAGCAACTTTGCGTGTGGTTTCTTACCATTACGGAATACGTTTGCCATTTATCGGAAACAACTTTGCCCACGGTTTCTTACCATGACGGAATACGTTCACCATTTAACTCAAGCAATTTTGCGCACAATTTCTTACCTTTACAGAATATGTTCAACCTTTACCGGAAACAACTTTGCACACGGTTTCTTAACATTACGGAATACTTTCACCATTTACCGGAAACAAGTTTGTGCAAGGTTTCTTACTATTACGAAATACGTTCACCATTTACTGGAAGCAACTTTGCGCACGGTTTCTTGCCATTTAGGAATATGTTCAACATTTACCGGAAGAACCTTAGTGTACAGTTTCTGACCATTGCGGAATACGTTCACTGTTTACCGGAAACAACTTTGCGCACGGTTTCATACCATTACGGAATACTTTCACCATTTACCGGAAACAAGTTTGTGCAAGGTTTCTTACTATTACGAAATACCTTCACCATTTACTGGAAGCAACTTTGCGCACGGTTTCTTGCCATTTAGGAATATGTTCAACATTTACCGGAAGAACCTTAGTGTACAGTTTCTGACCATTGCGGAATACGTTCACCATTTGCCAGAAGCAACTTTGCGCACGGTTTCTTACCATTACGGAATACGTTTGCCATTTATCGGAAGCAACTTTGGGCACGGTTTCTTATCATGACGGATTATTTTTACCATTTACCGGAAACAAGATTGTACAAGCTTTCTTACTATTACGAAATACCTTCACCATTTACCGCAAGCAACTTTGCGCACGGTTTCTCGCCATTTAGGAATATGTTCAACATTTACCGGAAGAACGTTTGCGCACAGTTTCTGACCATTACGGAATACGTTCACTATTTACCGGAAGCAACTTTGCGCACGGTTTCTTACCATTTTACGGTATACATTTATCATTTACCGGAAGCAAATTTGCGCACGGTTTCTTACCATTACGGAATACGTTCACCATTTACCTGAAGCAACTTTGCGCATGGTTTCTTACCATTTAGGAATCTGTTCAACCTTTACCGGAAGCAACTTTGCGCACGGTTTCTTACCATTACGGAATACGTTTGCCATTTATCGGAAGCAACTTTGGGCACGGTTTCTTATCATGACGGAATACGTTCACCATATAAAACAAGCGAATTTGCGCACGTTTTCTTTCCATTACTGAATAGACCCTATTTTATCATCTAGGAGAAAATACTTGTAACTTTGATAACTTGGATAGAATCAGCTAGTCCTAACTGGCATTATTTGAAATTTCAGATAAGTTGCTTACTCTCTTGCCTGATTGCATGGATAAACTTGAAATTTATATACATATCACACCTTCAGTGTAAATTTTTGCCTTGATTGATACTTTCTTTCATTCATTCTCTATCATTTCTTCTTTCTAGCGCCAGTGAAATATAGATGTAGTCTTACATTTATTCTATTTTTTCGTTCTTGTTTCCCATACTCACACGTCTCTCTCTCCCTTTCTTACTTCCCTGCCTTTTTTCTTTCTTCATCTCTCTCTCTCTCTCTCTCTCTCTCTCTCTCTCTCTCTTCTCTCTCTCTCTCTCTCTCTCTCTCTCTCTCTCTCTCTCTCTCTCTCTCTCTCTCTCTCTCTCTCTCTCTCTCTCTCTTTTTTTCTGTCATTCTCTCTATCTCCTTCTCACCTTATATTACTTACTTATTTCCATATTTTTTATTTACTCTTGATCTGAACCTTCCACTCTCGCTCATTCTTCACACCCCCCTCTGCTACCTTTCTTATCATCACTGTCTTTTTCTTTCTTTCTTTCTCCTTTATGTTTTTCTTCTGACATCACATTGTGTGATGCCGGAAGTATTACTTAGATCTAGATTCTAGATATTTCTCGTTTGTTGTCTGCCGAAGGGTTATACCCGAAACGTCACATGTTTGTTCTGTCTTTATTAGTGGATTTGTCATTTATTATCATATTTCACCTCTGACTTCACTCCACTGTAGCTCCTTCGTATTACATACTCTCTTAACCAACTTGTCAAAATCTATTAACCAACTTGCCAAACTCTATTTACCAACTTGCCAAATTCTATTTACCAACTTGCCAAATTCTATTAACAAACTGGCCAAATTCTATTTACCAACTGGCCAAATTATTTTAACCAACTGGCCAAATTCTAATTAGCAACTGGCCAAATTCTATTTTCCAACTGGCCAAATTCTATTAAATTCCAACTGGCCAAATTCTATTTACCAACTGGCCAAATTCTATTTACCAACTGGCCAAATTCTATTTTGCAACTGGCCAAATTCTATTTTCCAACTGGCCAAATTCTATTTACCAACTGGCCAAATTCTATTTACCAACTGGCCAAATTCTATTTACCAACTGGCCAAATTCTATTTACCAACTGGCCAAATTCTATTTACCAACTGGCCAAATTCTATTTACTAACCAACTGGCCAAATTCTATTTACAATCTTGCCAAATTCTATTAACCAACTCCAAATCTATAACAAACTTGCTAACTTGCCATACTCTTTTGACCAACTTGCCATACTCTATTAACCAACTTACCAACACTCTATTGGCCAACTGGCCATACCCTATCGACCAACTTCCCATACGCTATTAACCAACTTGCCAAACTCTATTAACCGACTTGCCAAATTCTATTAACCAACTTGCTAAACTTTATTGACCAACTTGCCATAATCTGTTAAGGCAAAATATGACATTAAGTGACAACTCCACTAATAAAGACAGAACAAACACGTGATGTTTTGGGTATAGCCCTTCGTCAGACAACAAACGACAAATATCTAGAATCTAGATCTAAGTAATACCTCCCGCATCACCCAATGTGGTGTCAGAAGAAAAACACACGTTCACCATTTACCGCGACGCACGTTTTCACACGGTTCCTTACCATTACGGAATACGTTCACCATTTACCGCAAGCAACTTTGCGCATGGTTTCTTACCATTACGGATTACATTCACCATTTACCAGAATAACGTTTGACAGTTTCTTACCATTAAGGAATACGTTCACCCTTTACCGCAAGCAACTTTGCGCACGTTTTTTTACCATTACGGAATACGTTCGCCATTTATCGGAAACAACTTTGCGCACGGTTTCTTACCATGACAAAATACATTCATCATTTACCGGAAGCAAATTTGCGCACGGTTCCTTACCATTACGGAATACGTTCACCATTTACCTAAAGCAACTTTGCGGACGGTTTCTTGCCATTTAGGAATACGTTCAACATTTACCGGAAACAACTTTGCGCACAGTTTCTTACCATTACGGAATACGTTCACCCTTTACTGGAAGCAACTTAGCGCTCGGTTTCTTACCATTACAGAATACGTTCACCATTTACCGGAAGCAACCTTGCACACGGTTTCTTACCATTACCGAATATGCTCACCATTTACCGAAAAGACCTTTGCTTAGAGTTTCTTACCATTACGGAATACGTTCAACATTTACCTGAAGCAACTTTGCGCACGGTTTCTTACCATTACGGAATTCGTTCACCTTTTACCGCAAGTAACTTTGTGCACAGTTTCTTACCATTACGGAATACGTTCACCATTTATGGGAAGAACCTTTGCACACAGTTTCTTACCATTACGGAATGTGCTCACCGTTTACCGCAAGCAACTTTGCGTGTGGTTTCTTACCATTACGGAATACGTTTGCCATTTATCGGAAACAACTTTGCCCACGGTTTCTTACCATGACGGAATACGTTCACCATTTAACTCAAGCAATTTTGCGCACAATTTCTTACCTTTACAGAATATGTTCAACCTTTACCGAAAACAACTTTGCACACGGTTTCTTAACATTACGGAATACTTTCACCATTTACCGGAAACAAGTTTGTGCAAGGTTTCTTACTATTACGAAATACCTTCACCATTTACTGGAAGCAACTTTGCGCACGGTTTCTTGCCATTTAGGAATATGTTCAACAT
>JAXRKP010003338.1:12500-17435 GCA_037039925.1 Doris montereyensis | reverse complement strand
GACTCCCTCAGGCATCACACAATGTGATGATGAAAAAACCTATAAAGGACACAAGAAGAAGAGAAAAAGACAGTGATGATAAGAAACGTGGCGAGGGGGGCGTGAAATGTGAGAGAGTGGAAGGTTTCAGATCTTGAAGATGGAGAAACGAAAATATGAAAATAAGTAAGTAATAAAGGTGAGAAGGAGATAGGAGAGAAGGAGAGAAATAGAGAGAGAAAGGGGAAAAAGAAAGAAAAAAAGACAGGGTATCCAATTTATGTTCGTAACATTACTGACTATTATTAAAAACTGGTATCCAATTTTACACCTGTAACATTGCTATTATTAAAAACTGGTATCTAATTTACACCTATAACATTGCTATGGTTAAAAACTGGTATCAATTTACACCTGTAACATTGCTATTATTAAAAACTGGTATCCAATTTACATCTGTAACATTGCTATTATTAAAAACTGGTATCCAATTTACACCTGTAACATTACTATTATTGAAAAAACTGGTATCAATTTACACCTGTAACATTGCTATGATTAAAAACTGGTATTCAATTTACACCTGTAACATTGCTATTATTAAAAACTGGTATTCAATTTACATCTGTAACATTGCTATTACTAAAAACTGGTATCCAATTTACACCTGTAACATTGCTATTATTGAAAAACAGGTATCCAATTTATAGCTGTAACATTGCTCTTATTGAAAACTGGTATCCAATTTACACCTGTAACATTACTATTATTGAAAACTGGTATCCAATTTACACTGTAACATTGCTCTTATTGAAAACTGGTATCCAATTTACACCTGTAACAATGCTATTATTGAAAACTAGTATCCAATTTATAGCTGTAACATTACTATTATTGAAAACTGATATCCAATTCATACCCATAACAATACTTTTCGAGAAAAACACATTAACGAGGAAGACGAGACAGAAGCAAAATACAGTTCAATTAGCCATGACGAGAATGGAAGTATGTATGATGATAAGGATAATAATAATAATAATAATAATAATAATAATAATAATAATAATAATAATAATAATAATAATAATAATAATTATAATAATTATAATAATAATAATTATAATAATAATAATTATAATAATAATAACAATAATAATAATAATTATAATAATAATAATAATAATAATAATAATAATAATAATAATAATAATAATAATAATAATAATAATAATAATAATAATAATAACAATAATAATAATAATACAATAATAATTATAATTTTAATAATAATAATAATAATAATAATAATAATAATAATAATAATAATAATAATAATAATAAAATAAAATAATAATAATAATAATAATAATGCTTTATTGCTATGATTGGCAATCAAAATACGATAGGAATATAATAATTGATGCTGTACAAAATCATACTGCACACAACTGACATCCCATAATATCAAGGTAATATGAACTGCGCCCATTACACGTTTGCAACCCCTCTCCCCATCCCCACCCACACTATTCCCCCTCCCATCACACACACACACACACACACACACACACACGTACACACATTCGCACACACTCGCATAAACATTAACTAAGTTGCAATAACTGTGATACCATGTTATATAGATAACAATAACACAGAGCAACATTTTAAATAATTGAAACTTTCAAGTAGTCTAATGGTAAATCAATGTCCTTTAAGCCTGTAAGACTCAAACGAAAACGTCTTACAAAACACACTTAAGCTACGACATACATGCTGGTGTGAGGGGGCAAAGGATTGGCCACACACACACACACACACACACACATACACACACACAAACACACACATACACACACAAACACACACACACACACAAACACACACACATACACACACAAACACACACACACACACAAACACACACATACACACACAAACACACACACACATACACACACACACACACACACACACAAATAATTTATTTAGCCGTCAGATCAGCAAAGTCGTGCCAAATGCGGTGTGTCAGCGCATCAAGGCAAAATTGTGATACAGCACGTGCCAGATGAACCATGCAAACTAAGTTTGCCAGGTAAACCGCTGTCTAAATAATTAAATAATGTGCTATGCTCAAGACTAAACTCTATCAAATCAACCATCGCAAATTAGATAACTAACGAAATTCTCAGATTAGATTTTTCGATTTCAAAGAAAGTATTAAGCCACAATGACAACGTATTCCGCACTCAAATTCAATAATATTTCTGCCTATGTCTTACCTGAACATTTATTTGCTATCTCTTTATAAGGGGACTTGGGAGTCCAGAGGCAAGGTGTCGGCCTCTCAACCAAAAGGTAGTCGGTTCGAGCCCACGCCAACGGTTGAAAAATTTCATTGAGTTTTTCGAGAGTAAAATCATACCCCTAGTCCAGCTAGGTGGGTGGGCACCTAGACCCATTGGAGACGGATGATAAATAGGAGGTCCCGTGTGCAGATCACAACACTCTGTACACGTTAAAGATCCCTTGACTGTTTACAGGGCAGTCCGGGCAAAATTTAAAATTCTACAAAAATACCCGAGATCACCTTCGTCGTGGATGTGGGTAAATTAAATCAAATAATGGTACGTCTAGTTCTCAAAGCGCAAGCCATAGCTTTGATGGACCTCAAATGTCATGCTTCTCTTGTTGAAGTTTGGATAACTGAAGATTAATGCAAGTGTAAAGTAAGTAAAGTAAGTAAAGTAAAAGTAAGTAAAGTAAGTAAAGTAAGTAAAGTAAGTAAAGTAGTAAAGAGTAAAGTAAGTAAAGTAAGTAAAGTAAGTAAAGTAAATAGTAAGTATAAAAAGTAAAGTAAAGTAAAGTAAGCAAGTATAGTAAGTATAGTAAGTATAGTAAGTAAAGTAAGTAAGTAAGTATAGTAAGTAAAGTAAGTAAGTAAGTAAAGTAAGTAAAAAGTAAGTAAAGTAAGTATAGTAAGTAAAGTAAGTATAGTAAGCAAAGTAAGTATAGTAAGTAAAGTAAGTAAACTAAGTAAAGTAAGTAAAGTAAGTAAACTAAGTAAAGTAAGTAAAGTAAGTAAAGTAAGTATAGTAAGTAAAGTAAGTAAACTAAGTAAAATAAGTAAAGTATGTAAAGTAAGTAAAATAAGTAAAGTAAGTAAAATAAAATAAGCAAAGTGACCATACTGAGAGTTGAGTGTAGGATAACCGACAGTTGTCTAAGAGTCCTGATCAATTTTTTCCTCTAATTTTTTTGTTGTATTCTGTGCACGTACATTATTGTTGGTGATGTGCAAAGTTTGAGGAAAAAATTCCCAACAAGATTTCTTTTGTACTTTTGTACTGGCTGTTGCTTTTCATTTGGTGTGCACAGGTAATGCTCAACTGTGCGCACTGTTCTCGCTCCGATGTGCGTGCGCATAGCTTATAGAGGTGAACACTGGTCCTGATTGTTGTAAGCATACGTCACAATGGGTGAGGTTTGCAATCACCTTCCTCGCCGATTATACTTACACCACAGAGAGAGAGAGAGAGAGAGAGAGAGAGAGAGAAAGAGAGAGAGAGAGAGAGAGAGAGAGAGAGAGAGAGAATTTTTCAGTTATTTGTCCAGAGTAAATATGTGTCGATCTCTCAGTCCAAGCATTCCGTGGGTTCAAGCCTCGCCGGCCATTAAAACATTTTTTCGGGGTTTTTTTTTCGAGAACACTAGTATCCCACCACCCCCCACCCCTTTCCTTCCCAGTCCAGGTAGGTGGCTCGACATAGTTTCTCGTAGACGGACGATAGAAAGGGGAGCCTCTCCTTCAATTTACAAACGCTCTGTACAGCTGTTTGGAATCCCTTGACTGTTTACAGGGCAGTTGGGAGAAAAACTTAGAAATTATACCAACTAAAAAACCCCGAGCACCATGTTATTGTGGATGTTCTTAAAAATCAAAAGAAAAACGAAAAAAAAACTTACATCAAGTGTTAATAGACCTAGATACTCATTTCTCTTTGCTAATTTGTCGATAGGAGGGCAAACTCTGTCGTCCCCATCCCCCTTTTTGGCCCCCTAAGTGCAGTGGGCATAGTGAAAGTGGCTTGGTTAAAGAACAGTCATATCAAAGGTCTTTTTCATCAAACACTAAGCCCAGTGATCGGCACTTTTGCTTGTCATTGTCATAGATGAACAAGCAGACATGCAGGCAAACAATCCTACACTTGGCAAGCAGCAACCAGACAGGCAAAAACAAGCAAATGGATCAGCAAACAAACAGCCTGTTTTGGATCCTCATTCCAAAACAGCTATCTTTTACAACAATTAATTTGTAGTAAGTAAGAAATACAAGAGGGGAAAGTCGGTTACACGTTTGTGCAAACACAAAACAAACCAACAGTTGTGTTTCTACATTACTGCAATTTTTTAAATCATCCGATTTGAAATGTATTTCCCCTTATTAGTTCAATTGATTTACCATGGTAACCGCTTGCCTAGTTATAAATTGGCCTATTAAATATTTTTTCCACTAGTAACCAGATGATGACGTCATCGAGGACCGGTTTCTCCGAATGTCACACGTCATAGAATCTATCGATCAATTTGCTTCTATTTTTTTGTTTTTTTGTTTGTTTGTTTGTATATTTGTTTTGCATTGAAGAATTCCTTTATTAGACAGCAATGGGTTGACTGAATTCAATTGTTTTTCAACATAGTTATTTATTTATCTGAAGCTAATATGGATGGGTATGTACTAAAATCTTGTCTTCAACGTGTGACAATTCTTACATGAGTGACTAATTGGGGATAAAATCTCCTAAAATGAGCATTTAGCAAGAGTTTGATCGCCGCAATATTTGTAAATCTAGTTACTTCTATTTTTTCTTCATATTATTGAATAATTCATCTCTCTCTTGGTCCAGAAGCTATTAATAATTTAATATCTCATCCGTTTGGTTTAACTTACAT
>JAXRKP010003338.1:5000-7500 GCA_037039925.1 Doris montereyensis | reverse complement strand
TTATCACCTTTACCTTTATAATGAGTAGACCCTTCTTTTCTTAACACAAAATTATTTTAAAAAAAACAACAACAACAATATCAACAACAACGACAACATCAACAACAACGACAAGAACTGAAAAAACAAAAAAACTTCAACAACAACGTAACCTCAAAGCCATGGCTGTGTATATTGACTTCAGACCTGGAGATTCTTTAAGCAATTTATCATTCAAGTGTGACTGCGATTTTTTACATAGTTTTGGCGTGTTCGCATTTACACTTTTTTTTTTGTGGAAGATTCTTGCCTTTAGAGGCTGTGATTCCCGTTATTGCCGCACTGGCTTGAGTGGGAAAATCTTACATTACATCGTCTTCTTGTGTTTTTCATGTCGTATATAGCTCATTACTTTACACTTGTGTGTTTCGTCTTTAGACTTGTGTGTTTTCATATCGATATAACTCATTACTTTAGACTTGTGTGTTTCATATCGTATATAACTCATTACTTTAGACTTGTGTGTTTTATATCGTATATAACTCATTACTTTAGACTTGTGTTTTTATGTCGTATATAACTCATTACTTACTTTGTGTTTCATATCGTATATAACTCATTACTTTAGACTTTGTGTTTCATGTCGTATATAACTCATTACTTTAGACTTTTGTGTTTCATGTCGTATATAACTCATTACTTTAGAGTGTTTTATGTCGTGTATAACTCATTACTTTAGACTTGTTTTATGTCGTATATAACTCATTACTTTAGACTCATTATTTTAGACTGTGTGTTTTATGTTTTAACTCATTACTTTAGTCTGTTGTGTTTTATGTGGTGTATAACTCATTATTTTAGACTTGTGTGTTTCATGTCGTGTATAACTCATTACTTTAGACTGTTGTGTTTCATGTCGTGTATAACTCATTACTTAGGACTGTGTTTTATGTCGTGTATAACTCATTACTTTAGACTTTTGTGTTTCATGTCGTATATAACTCATTACTTTAGACTGTTGTGTGTTTTATATCGTTGTGTTTCATATAACTCATTACTTTAGACTTTACTTTAGTGTTTTTTCATGTCGTGTATAACTCATTACTTTAGACTCGTTACTTTAGACTGTTGTTTTCATGTCATGAACTCATTACTTTAGACTTTTGTGTTTTATGTCGTGTATAACTCATTTAGACTTTTTGTTTGTCTGTCGTGTATAACTCGTTGCTTGTGTGTTTCATGTATAACTCATTACTTTAGACTTTGTGTGTTTCATGTCGTGTATAACTCATTACTTTTTGTCAGATATATAACTCGATTGCTGTGTTTTATGTCATGTATAACTCACTCATTACTTTAGACTGTCATGTCGTGTATAACTCATTACTTTAGACTGTTTTTTTATGTCGTGTATAACTCATTACTTTAGTATGTAACTCATTACTTTAGACTGTTGTGTTTCATGTCGTGTATAACTCATTACTTTAGACTGTTTTCGTAGGTGTATAACTCCTGTTACTTTAGACTGTTGTGTTTCTGCCCTGGCTTTCCGTTGTTGTTTTTATGTCTTGAAACTAAATTTAGACTTGTGTGTTTGCTAAACATTACTTTAGACTGTTGTGTTTAAATATCTATCTATCGATCTCATTACTGTCTATCGTGTATAACTCTACCTTGTGTTTTATGTCTTGTATCTATCTGTCTGTTGTGTTTCATGTCGTGTATCTATCTTGTGTGTTTTATGTCGTATCTCATTACTTTAGACTTTTGTGTTTCATCTATCTATCTATCCATCTATCTATCTTTAGACTATCTATCTATCTATTACTTTAGACTGTTGTGTTCTTCATGTCTATCTCATTACTTTATCATGTCGTATATAACTCGTCTTTAGACTCTGTATAACTCATTACTTTATCTGTTGTGTTTATCTATCTATTACTTTATCTGTCGTATCTGTCTACCTGTTGTGTTTTATCTATCTATCTATTTATCCATTATTAGACTTTTGTTTGTCATATAACTATCTACCTACCTACTTTAGACTATCTATCTTTAGACTGTTGTGTTTCATGTATTACTTTATCTATACTATTACTTTAGCTGTTGTTTTGCTTACCTGTTCTGGTTTTCCGTTTTTTATGTCATGAAACTAAAGACGATTTGCTAAACAGCAAAAATATCTATCTATCTATTTATCTCTATATCTATCTATCTATCTATATCTATCTATCTATCTATCTATCTATCTATCTATCTATCTATCTATCTATCTATCTATCTATTTATCTATCTATCTATCTATATCTATCTATCTATTTATCCATTATATCTATCTATCTACCTACCTACCTACCTATCTACCTACCGTATCTATCTATCTATTTATCTCTATATATATATATCTATCTATCTATCTATTTATCTTCTATATATATATCTATATATATATACCCAACTATTTATCTATTTATTTATCTATCTATCTATTTACATGTCTGATATAACTAATATATATATA
>JAXRKP010003337.1:0-17442 GCA_037039925.1 Doris montereyensis | reverse complement strand
CAATTACTAATAAAATGATAGAGTAATACAGTGTAGTACTAATACAATTACAATTACTAATAAAATGATAGAGTAATACAGTGTAGTACTAATACAATTACGACATGGCACAATACAGTGTAGTACTAATACAATTACGACATGGCACAATGCAGTGTAGTACTAATACAATTATGACATGGCACAATACAGTGTAGTACTAATACAATTACGACATGACACAATGCAGGTGTAAAATGATAGAGTAATACAGTGTAGTACTAATACAATTACTAATAAAATGATAGAGTAATACAGTGTAGTACTAATACAATTACAATTACTAATAAAATGATAGAGTAATACAGTGTAGTACTAATACAATTACGACATGACACAATGCAGGTGTAAAATGATAGAGTAATACAGTGTAGTACTAATACAATTACTAATAAAATGCTAGAGTAATACAGTGTAGTACAAATACAATTACGACATGGCACAATACAGTGTAGTACTAATACAAGTACGACATGGCACAATGCAGTTAGTACTAATACAATTACGACATGGCACAATGCAGTTAGTACTAATACAATTACGACATGGCACAATACCGTGTAGTACTAATACAATAACTAATAAAATGATAGAGTAATACAGTGTAGTACTAATACAATTACGACATGACACAACACAGTGTAGTACTAATACAATTACGACATGGCACAATACAGTGTAGTACTAATACAATTACGACATTACACAATACAGTGTAGTACTAATACAATTACGACATGGCACAATACAGTGTAGTACTAATACAATTACGACATGGCACAATGCAGGTGTAAAATGATAGAGTAATACAGTGTAGTACTAATACAATTACGACATGGCACACTGCAGGTGTAAAATGATAGAGTAATACGGTGTAGTACTAATACAATTACGACATGGCACAATGCAGGTGTAAAATGATAGAGTAATACAGTGTAGTACTAATACTATTACAAATGCAGGAAACAAAATTCTTGTCCCGTCACTGTCCGCGGGTGAATTTGAATGATATAAGGGGAGTAACTCATGTTGTACTCCCTACTTGAGGTTTGTGGCTAGATTTCTTAAGGTGACCTCCCTTTATTTCCCCTCTCTTTCACCTTTATTCTTCACCTTTCAGGCTGTTTACACTGACGAAGCAAGTAGCCAAGGAGAGCAGACAACGCTTCCACAGGTAGGAGTAAGAAGGGGCTAGAAGAGTTTGTACAGACGACAGATTCGTTGGGGTTTTTTTTAGGGAAAATGGGGGTTGCTGGTAGGTCATATGTTTTTGTTCGTTTCACTCGGATTTCCCTTATCTGTCATCTTCTCCACTTCATTCATTGTTTCATAATCCAATAGCCATTGAATGTCGACTAATAGCTGCAATGCTTTGACTGGGGCTGTCACAGTAAAGAGTATAATGCCTTCAAAGCAACTGTGGCCCCTGAAACTGAAGTGTATCCCGATTTCTATAGCGTGACGCGGAACGTGTCATAAAATATTACCTCCTTGAAAACCCCGATGATTGAAAACATTGTCTAAGACAGATGAATCGACACCTAGTCCCATCGGAGATGAACGATTAAAAAGGAGGTTCCGTGTGCTGATCATAAAGCTCTGTGTACATTAAAGATCCCTCGGCTGTTTACAGAGCAGTCGGGGCAAACTTAGAAATCCAACCGAAACTACCGAGATCACCTTGGTTGTGGGTGTGGGTAAATAAAGTGAAATCATAAAACCTTTTGGACATTTGGTCTGTGGCAAGTTTACTGATGACCGAGTGGCATTCGAACATACGACCCCAGGTCCAGTAACCTTACCACTAGGCTACCAACGCTATCTGGGAGGGGGAGGGGGCACGGTTGTCCAGAGGTAATGTTCGGCTTCTCAAGCAAAGGGTCGTGGGTTCCTACCCCGACAGATCGATACGTTGTCTCGGCTCTCCTGGTCCTGGTAGGTGGGTTGCCAGCTAGTCCCAGCACAGCCCTACGATCAAAAGGACGCCCCGTGTGCTTACCACAATACGCTGTGCACGTAAGGATACCCTGGAAACAATACCTTCCACGATTACCTGTCTGGTTGTTAGTGTAAGTGTCAGTTAGTAGTTGTTGGTGTGAGTGTGAGTTAGTAGTTGTTGGTGTAAGTTTGAGTTAGTAGTTGTTGGTGTAAGTTTGAGTTAGTAGTTGTTGGTGTGAGTGTGAGTTAGTAGTTGTTGGTGTGAGTGTGAGTTAGTAGTTGTTGGTGTAAGTTTGAGTTAGTAGTTGTTGGTGTGAGTGTGAGTTAGTAGTTGTTGGTGTGAGTGTGAGTTAGTAGTTGTTGGTGTGAGTGTGAGTTAGTAGTTGTTGGTGTAAGTTTGAGTTAGTAGTTGTTGGTGTGAGTGTGAGTTAGTAGTTGTTGGTGTGAGTTTGAGTTAGTAGTTGTTGGTGTAAGTTTGAGTTAGTAGTTGTTGGTGTAAGTTTGAGTTAGTAGTTGTTGGTGTGAGTGTGAGTTAGTAGTTGTTGGTGTGAGTGTGAGTTAGTAGTTGTTGGTGTAAGTTTGAGTTAGTAGTTGTTGGTGTGAGTGTGAGTTAGTAGTTGTTGGTGTGAGTTTGAGTTAGTAGTTGTTGGTGTAAGTGTGAGTTAGTAGTTGTTGGTGTAAGTGTCAGTTAGTAGTTGTTGGTGTGAGTTTGAGTTAGTAGTTGTTGGTGTGAGTGTGAGTTAGTAGTTGTTGGTGTAAGTGTGAGTTAGTAGTTGTTGGTGTAAGTGTCAGTTAGTAGTTGTTGGTGTGAGTTTGAGTTAGTAGTTGTTGGTGTGAGTTTGAGTTAGTAGCTGTTGGTGTGAGTTTGAGTTAGTAGTTGTTGGTGTGAGTGTGAGTTAGTAGTTGTTGGTGTGAGTGTGAGTTAGTAGTTGTTGGTGTGAATGTGAGTTAGTAGTTGTTGGTGTGAATGTGAGTTAGTAGTTGTTGGTGTGAGTTTGAGTTAGTAGTTGTTGGTGTGAGTGTGAGTTAGTAGTTGTTGGTGTGAGTGTGAGTTAGTAGTTGTTGGTGTGAATGTGAGTTAGTAGTTGTTGGTGTGAATGTGAGTTAGTAGTTGTTGGTGTGAGTTTGAGTTAGTAGTTGTTGGTGTGAGTTTGAGTTAGTAGTTGTTGGTGTGAGTTTGAGTTGGTAGTTGTTGGTGTGAATGTGAGTTAGTAGTTGTTGGTGTGAGTGTGAGTTAGTAGTTGTTGGTGTGAGTTTGAGTTAGTAGTTGTTGGTGTGAGTTTGAGTTAGTAGTTGTTGGTGTGAGTGTAAGTTAGTAGTTGGTGGTGTGAATGTGAGTTAGTAGTTGTTGGTGTGAGTGTGAGTTAGTAGTTGTTGGTGTGAGTTTGAGTTAGTAGTTGTTGGTGTGAGTGTGAGTTAGTAGATGTTGGTGTGAGTTTGAGTTAGTAGTTGTTGGTGTGAGTTTGAGTTAGTAGTTGTTGGTGTGAGTTTGAGTTAGTAGTTCTGGGTGTGAGTTTGAGTTAGTAGTTATTGGTGTGAATGTGAGTTAGTAGTTATTGGTGTGAGTTTGAGTTAGTAGTTGTTGGTGTGAATGTGAGTTAGTAGTTGTTGGTGTGAATGTGAGCTAGTAGTTGTTGGTGTGAATGTGAGTTAGTAGTTGTTGGTGTGAGTTTGAGTTAGTAGTTGTTGGTGTGAGTGTGAGTTAGTAGTTGTTGGTGTGAGTGTGAGTTAGTAGTTGTTGGTGTGAAAGTCAGTTAGTTGTTGTTGGTGTGAATGTGAGTTAGTAGTTGTTGTGAATGTGGGTTAGTAGTTGTTGGTGTGAGTGTGTAGTTGTTGGTGTGAGTTAGTAGTTGTTGGTGTGTGTGTGTAGTTGTTGGTGTGAGTGTGTAGTTGTTGGTGTGAGTTAGTAGTTGTTGGTGTGAGTGTGTAGTTGTTGGTGTGAATGTGAGTTAGTAGTTGTTGGTGTGAGTTAGTAGTTGTTGGTGTGAGTTAGTAGTTGTTGGTGTGAGTGTGTAGTTGTTGGTGTGAGTGTGTAGTTGTTGGTTTGAGTGTGTAGTTGTTGGTGTGAGTGTGTAGTTGTTGGTGTCAGTGTGTAGTTGTTGGTGTGAGTTAGTAGTTGTTGGTGTGAGTGTGTAGTTGTTGGTGTGAGTGTGTAGTTGTTGGTGTGAGTGTGTAGTTGTTGGTGTCAGTGTGTAGTTGTTGGTGCCAGTGTGTAGTTGTTGGTGTGAGTTAGTAGTTGTTGGTGTGAGTGTGTAGATGTTGGTGTGAGTGTGTAGTTGTTGGTGTGAGTTAGTAGTTGTTGGTGTGAGTGTGTAGTTGTTGGTGTGAGTGTGTAGTTGTTGGTGTGAGTGTGTAGTTGTTTGTGTGAGTTAGTAGTTGTTGGTGTGAGTGTGTAGTTGTTGGTGTGAGTGTGTAGTTGTTGGTGTGAGTGTGTAGTTGTTGGTGTGAGTGTGTAGTTGTTGGTGAGAGTTAGTAGTTGTTTGTGTGAGTGTGTAGTTGTTGGTGTGAGTGTGAGTTAGTAGTTGCTGGTGTGAGTGTGAGTTAGTAGTTTTTTGGTGTGAGTGTGAGTTAGTAGTTGTTAGTGTGAGTGTGAGTGTGTAGTTGTTGGTGTGAATGTGAGTGTGTAGTTGTTGGTGTGAGTGTGTAGTTGTTTGTGTGAGTGTGTAGTTGTTGGTGTGAGTGTGAGTTAGTAGTTGCTGGTGTGAGTGTGAGTTAGTAGTTTTTTGGTGTGAGTGTGAGTTAGTAGTTGTTAGTGTGAGTGTGTAGTTGTTGGTGTGAATGTGAGTGCGTAGTTGTTGGTGTGAGTGTGTAGTTGTTGGTGTGAGTTAGTAGTTGTTGGTGTGAGTTAGTAGTTGTTGGTGTGAGTTAGTAGTTGTTGGTGTGAGTGTGAATTACTAGTTGTTGGTGTGATGAGTTAGTAGTTGTTGGTGTGAGTTTGAGTTAGTAGTTGTTGGTGTGAGTTTGAGTTAGTAGTTGTTGGTGTGAGTTTTGTTAGTAGTTGTTGGTGTGAATGAGTTAGTAGTTGTTGGTGAGTGTGAGTTAGTAGTTGTTGGTGTGAGTTTGAGCAGTAGTTGCTGGTGTGAGTTTGAGTTAGTAGATGTTGGTGTGAGTTTGAGTTAGTAGTTGTTGGTGAGGAGTTAGTAGTTGTTATGAATGTTGAGTTAGTAGTTGTTGGTGTGAGTTTGGAGTTAGTAGTTGTTGGTGTGAGTTTGAGTTAGTAGTTGTTGGTGTGAGTTTGAGTTAGTAGTTGTTGGTGTGAGTTAATGAGTTAGTTAGATTGTTGGTGTGAGTTTGAGTTAGTAGTTGTTGGTGTGAGTTTGAGTTAGTAGTTGTTGGTGTGAGTTTTAGTAGTTGTTGGTGTAAGTGTCAGTTAGTAGTTGTTGGTGTGAATGTGAGTTAGTAGTTATTGGTGTGAGTTTGAGTTAGTAGTTGTTGGTGTGAATGAGCAGTAGTTACAGTGAATGTGAGTTAGTAGTTGTTGGTGTGAATGTGAGTTATGGAAGTTGTTGGTGTGAGTTTGAGTTAGTGTGAGTTAGTAGTCGTTGGTGTGAATGTGAGTTAGTAGTTGTTGGTGTGAATGTGAGTTAGTAGTTGTTGGTGTGAGTTTGAGTTAGTAGTTGTTGGTGTGAGTTTGAGTTAGTAGTTGTTGGTGTGAGTTTGAGTTAGTAGTTGTTGGTGTGAGTGTGAGTTAGTAGTTGTTGGTGTGAGTTTGAGTTAGTAGTTGTTGGTGTGAGTGTGAGTTAGTAGTTGTTGGTGTGAGTGTGAGTTAGTAGTTGTTGGTGTGAATGTGAGTTAGTAGTTGTTGGTGTGAATGTGAGTTAGTAGTTGTTGGTGTGAGTGTGAGTTAGTAGTTGTTGGTGTGAGTTTGAGTTAGTAGTTGTTGGTGTGAGTGTGAGTTAGTAGATGTTGGTGTGAGTTTGAGTTAGTAGTTGTTGGTGTGAGTTTGAGTTAGTAGTTCTGGGTGTGAGTTTGAGTTAGTAGTTATTGGTGTGAATGTGAGTTAGTAGTTATTGGTGTGAGTTTGAGTTAGCAGTTGTTGGTGTGAATGTGAGTTAGTAGTTGTTGGTGTGAATGTGAGCTAGTAGTTGTTGGTGTGAGTTTGAGTTAGTAGTTGTTGGTGTGAGTTTGAGTTAGTAGTTGTTGGTGTGAGTTTGAGTTAGTAGTTGTTGGTGTGAGTTTGAGTTAGTAGTTGTTGGTGTGAGTTTGAGTTAGTAGTTGTTGGTGTGAGTTTGAGTTAGTAGTTGTTGGTGTGAGTTTGAGTTAGTAGTTGTTGGTGTGAATGTGAGTTAGTAGTTGTTGGTGTGAGTTTGAGTTAGTAGTTGTTGGTTGGAGTGTGAGTTAGTAGTTGTTGGTGTGAGTTTGAGTTAATAGTTGTTGGTGTGAAAGTCAGTTAGTTGTTGTTGGTGTGAATGTGAGTTAGTAGTTGTTGTGAATGTGGGTTAGTAGTTGTTGGTGTGAGTGTGTAGTTGTTGATGTGAGTTAGTAGTTGTTGGTGTGTGTGTGTAGTTGTTGGTGTGAGTGTGTAGTTGTTGGTGTGAGTTAGTAGTTGTTGGTGTGAGTGTGTAGTTGTTGGTGTGAATGTGAGTTAGTAGTTGTTGGTGTGAGTTAGTAGTTGTTGGTGTGAGTTAGTAGTTGTTGGTGTGAGTGTGTAGTTGTTGGTGTGAGTGTGTAGTTGTTGGTGTGAGTGTGTAGTTGTTGGTGTGAGTGTGTAGTTGTTGGTGTCAGTGTGTAGTTGTTGGTGTGAGTTAGTAGTTGTTGGTGTGAGTGTGTAGTTGTTGGTGTGAGTGTGTAGTTGTTGGTGTGAGTGTGTAGTTGTTGGTGTCAGTGTGTAGTTGTTGGTGTCAGTTAGTAGTTGTTGGTGTGAGTGTGTAGTTGTTGGTGTGAGTGTGTAGTTGTTTGTGTGAGTTAGTAGTTGTTGGTGTGAGTGTGTAGTTGTTGGTGTGAGTGTGTAGTTGGTGGTGTGAGTGTGTAGTTGTTTGTGTGAGTTAGTAGTTGTTGGTGTGAGTGTGTAGTTGTTGGTGTGAGTGTGTAGTTGTTGGTGTGAGTGTGTAGTTGTTGGTGAAAGTTAGTAGTTGTTTGTGTGAGTGTGTAGTTGTTGGTGTGAGTGTGAGTTAGTAGTTGCTGGTGTGAGTGTGAGTTAGTAGTTTTTTGGTGTGAGTGTGAGTTAGTAGTTGTTAGTGTGAGTGTGAGTGTGTAGTTGTTGGTGTGAATGTGAGTGTGTAGTTGTTGGTGTGAGTGTGTAGTTGTTTGTGTGAGTGTGTAGTTGGTGGTGTGAGTGTGAGTTAGTAGTTGGTGGTGTGAGTGTGATTTGTAGTTTTTTGGTGTGAGTGTGAGTTAGTAGTTGTTAGTGTGAGTGTGAGTGTGTAGTTGTTGGTGTGAATGTGAGTGTGTAGTTGTTGGTGTGAGTGTGTAGTTGTTGGTGTGAGTTAGTAGTTGTTGGTGTGAGTTAGTAGTTGTTGGTGTGAGTTAGTAGTTGTTGGTGTGAGTGTGAATTAGTAGTTGTTGGTGTGAGTGTGAGTTAGTAGTTGTTGGTGTGACTTAGTAGTTGTTGGTGTGAGTGTGAGTTAGTAGTTGTTGGTGTGAGTGATAGTAGGGTTGTTGGTGTGAGGTGAGTTAGTAGTTGTTGGTGTGAGTTAGTAGTTGTTGGTGTGAGTGTGAGTTAGTAGTTGTTGGTGTGAGTTAGTAGTTGTTGGTGTGAGTTAGTAGTTGTTGGTGTGAGTGTGAGTTAGTAGTTGTTGGTGTAAGTGTGAGTTAGTAGTTGTTGGTGTAAGTGTGAGTTAGTAGTTGTTGGTGTAAGTGTGAGTTAGTAGTTGTTGGTGTAAGGTGTAAGTGTGAGTTAGTAGTTGTTGGTGTGAGTGTGAGTTAGTAGTTGTTGGTGTAAGTGTGAGTTAGTAGTTGTTGGTGTAAGTGTGACTTAGTAGTTGTTGGTGTAAGTGTGACTTAGTAGTTGTTGGTGTAAGTGTGAGTTAGTAGTTGTTAATTACTTCAGTTGTTGGTGTAAGTGTGAGTTAGTAGTTGTTGGTGTGAGTTAGTAGTTGTTGGTGTAAGTGTGAGTTAGTAGTTGTTGGTGTAAGTGTGAGTTAGTAGTTGTTGGTGTGAGTGTGAGTTAGTAGTTGTTAGTGTGAGTGTGAGTTAGTAGTTGTTGTTGTAAGTGTGAGTTAGTAGTTGTTGGTGTAAGTGTGAGTTAGTAGTTGTTGGTGTGAGTGTGAGTTAGTAGTTGTTTGGTGTAAGTGTGAGTTAGTAGTTGTTGGTGTGAGTTAGTAGTTGTTGGTGTGAGTTAGTAGTTGTTGGTGTGAGTGTGAGTTAGTAGTTGTTGGTGTGAGTGTGAGTTTGTAGTTGTTGGTGTGAGTTAGTAGTTGTTGGTGTGAGTTAGTAGTTGTTGGTGTGAGTTAGTAGTTGTTGGTGTGAGTTAGTAGTTGTTGGTGTGAGTGTGAGTTAGTAGTTGTTGGTGTGAGTTAGTAGTTGTTGATGTGAGTTAGTAGTTGTTTGTGTGAGTGTGTAGTTGTTGGTGTGAGTGTCAGTTAGTAGTTGTTGGTGTGAGTTAGTAGTTGTTGGTGTGAGTGTGAGTTAGTAGTTGTTGGTGTGAGTGTGAGTTAGTAGTTGTTGGTGTGAGTTAGTAGTTGTTGGTGTGAGTGTGAGTTAGTAGTTGTTGGTGTGAGTGTGAGTTAGTAGTTGTTGGTGTGAGTTAGTAGTTGTTGGTGTGAGTTAGTCGTTGTTGGTGTGAGTTAGTAGTTGTTGGTGTGAGTTAGTAGTTGTTGGTGTGAGTTAGTCGTTGTTGGTGTGAGTTAGTAGTTGTTGGTGTGAGTTAGTAATTGTTGGTGTGAGTTAGTAGTTGTTGGTGTGAGTTAGTAGTTGTTGGTGTGAGTTAGTAGTTGTTGGTGTGAGTGTGAGTTAGTAGTTGTTGGTGTAAGTGTGAGTTAGTAGTTGTTGGTGTGAGTGTGAGTTAGTAGTTGTTGGTGTGAGTGTGAGTTAGTAGTTGTTGGTGTGAGTTAGTAGTTGTTGGTGTGAGTTAGTAGTTGTTGGTGTGAGTGGGAGTTAGTAGTTGTTGGTATGAGTTAGTAGTTGTTGGTGTGAGTTAGTAGATGTTGGTGTGAGTTAGTAGTTGTTGGTGTGAGTTAGTAGTTGTTGGTGTGAGTGTGAGTTAGTAGTTGTTGGTGTGAGTTAGTAGTTGTTGGTGTGAGTTAGTCGTTGTAGGTGTGAGTTAGTAGTTGTTGGTGTAAGTGTGAGTTAGTAGTTGTTGGTGTGAGTGTGAGTTAGTAGTTATTGGTGTAAGTGTGAGTTAGTAGTTGTTGGTGTGAGTTAGTAGTTGTTGGTGTAAGTGTGAGTTAGTAGTTGTTGGTGTGAGTTAGTAGTTGTTGGTGTAAGTGTGAGTTAGTAGTTGTTGGTGTGAGTTAGTAGTTGTTGGTGTGAGTTAGTAGTTGTTGGTGTGAGTTAGTAGTTGTTTGTGTGAGTTAGTAGTTGTTGGTGTGAGTTAGTAGTTGTTTGTGTGAGTTAGTAGTTGTTGGTGTGAGTTAGTAGTTGTTGGTGTGAGTTAGTAGTTGTTGGTGTGAGTTAGTAGTTGTTGGTGTGAGTTAGTATTTGTTGGTGTGAGTGTGAGTTAGTAGTTGTTGGTGTGAGTGTGAGTTAGTAGTTGTTGGTGTGAGTTAGTAGTTGTTGGTGTGAGTTAGTAGTTGTTGGTGTGAGTGTGAGTTAGTAGTTGTTGGTGTGAGTGTGAGTTAGTAGTTGTTGGTGTGAGTAAGTAGTTGTTGGTGTGAGTGTGAGTTAGTAGTTGTTGGTGTGAGTTAGTAGTTGTTGGTGTGAGTTAGTAGTTGTTGGTGTGAGTTAGTAGTTGTTGGTGTGCGTTAGTAGTTGTTGGTGTGAGTTAGTAGTTGTTGGTGTGAGTTTGAGTTAGTAGTTGTTGGTGTGAGTGTGAGTTAGTAGTTGTTGGTGTGAGTTAGTAGTTGTTGGTGTGAGTTAGTAGTTGTTGGTGTGAGTTAGTAGTTGTTGTAGTGAGTTAGTACTTGTTGTGAGTTAGTAGTTGTTGTGAGTTAGTAGTTATTGTTGTGAGTTAGTAGTTGTTGTGAGTTAGTAGTTGTTGTGAGTGAGTTGTTGTTGTGATTTAGTAGTAGTTGTGAGTTAGTAGTAGTTGTTGTGAGTGAGTAGTTGTTGTGAGTTAGTAGTTGTTGTGATTTAGTAGTTGTTGTGATTTAGTAGTTGTTGTGATTTAGTAGTTGTTGTTGTGATTTAGTAGTTGTTGTTATTTAGTAGTTGTTGTGATTTAGTAGTTGTTGTGGGTTAGTAGTTGTTGTTGTGAGTTAGTAGTTGTTGTGGGTTAGTTGTAGTTGTGAGTTAGTAGTAGTTGTTGTGAGTTAGTAGTTGTTGTGTGATTTAGTAGTTGTTGTGATTTAGTAGTTGTTGTGAGTTAGTAGTTGTTGTGGGTTAGTAGTTGTTGTGAGTTAGTAGTTGTTGTGAGTTAGTAGTTGTTGTGAGTTAGTAGTTGTTGTTGTGATTTAGTAGTTGTTGTGAGTTAGTAGTTGTTGTGATTTAGTAGTTGTTGTTGTGATTTAGTAGTTGTTGTGATTTAGTAGTTGTGATTTAGTAGTTGTTGTGAGTTAGTAGTTGTTGTTGTGATTTAGTAGTTGTTGTGAGTTAGTAGTTGTTGTTGTGAGTTAGTAGTTGTTGTGATTTAGTAGCTGTTGTGAGTTAGTAGTTGTTGTGATTTAGTAGTTGTTGTGAGTTAGTAGTTGTTGTTGTGATTTAGTAGTTGTTGTGAGTTAGTAGTTGTTGTGAGTTAGTAGTTGTTGTGAGTTAGTAGTTGTTGTGAGTTAGTAGTTGTTGTGAGTTAGTAGTTGTTGTTGTGATTTAGTAGTTGTTGTGAGTTAGTAGTTGTTGTGATTTAGTAGTTGTTGTTGTGATTTAGTAGTTGTTGTGATTTAGTAGTTGTTGTGATTTAGTAGTTGTTGTGAGTTAGTAGTTGTTGTTGTGATTTAGTAGTTGTTGTGAGTTAGTAGTTGTTGTTGTGAGTTAGTAGTTGTTGTTGTGAGTTAGTAGTTGTTGTTGTGAGTTAGTAGTTGTTGTGGGTTAGTAGTAGTTGTTGTGAGTTAGTAGTAGTTGTTGTGAGTTAGTAGTAGTTGTTGTGAGTTAGTAGTAGTTGTTGTGAGTTAGTAGTAGTTGTTGTGAGTTAGTAGTAGTTGTTGTGAGTTAGTAGTTGTTGTGAGTTAGTAGTAGTTGTTGTGAGTTAGTAGTAGTTGTTGTGAGTTAGTAGTAGTTGTTGTGAGTTAGTAGTAGTTGTTGTGAGTTAGTAGTTGTTGTGGGTTAGTAGTAGTTGTTGTGAGTTAGTAGTTGTTGTGAGTTAGTAGTTGTTGTGAGTTAGTACTAGTTGTTGTGAGTTAGTACTAGTTGTTGTGAGTTAGTAGTGGTTGTGAGTTAGTAGTAGTTGTTGTGAGTTAGTAGTAGTAGTTGTGAGTTAGTAGTAGTTGTGAGTTAGTAGTAGTTGTTGTGAGTTAGTAGTAGTTGTTGTGAGTTAGTAGTAGTAGTTGTGCGTTAGTAGTAGTTGTTGTGAGTTAGTAGTAGTTGTTGTGAGTTAGTAGTAGTTGTTGTGAGTTAATAGTAGTAGTTGTGAGTTAGTAGTTGTTGTGAGTTAGTAGTAGTTGTTGTTAGTTAGTAGTAGTTGTTGTGAGTTAGTAGTAGTTGTTGTGAGTTAGTAGTAGTTGTTGTGATTTAGTAGTTGTTGTGAGTTAGTAGTAGTTGTTCTGAGTTAGTAGTTGTTGTGAGTTAGTAGTAGTTGTTGTGGTAGTTGTTGTGAGTTAGTAGTTGTTGTGAGTTAGTAGTAGTTGTTGTGAGTTAGTAGTTGTTGTTGTGAGTTAGTAGTAGTTGTTGTGAGTTAGTAGTAGTTGTTGTGAGTTAGTAGTAGTTGTTGTGAGTTAGTAGTTGTTGTTGTGAGTTAGTAGTAGTTGTTGTGAGTTAGTAGTAGTTGTTGTGAGTTAGTAGTTGTTGTTGTGAGTTAGTAGTAGTTGTTGTGAGTTAGTAGTAGTAGTTGTGAGTTAGTAGTAGTTGTTGTGAGTTAGTAGTAGTTGTTGTGAGTTAGGAGTTGTTGTGAGTTAGTAGTTGTTGTGAGTTAGTAGTTGTTGTGAGTTAGTAGTTGTTGTGAGTTAGTAGTAGTTGTTGTGAGTTAGTAGTAGTTGTTGTGAGTTAGTAGTTGTTGTGAGTTAGTAGTAGTTGTTGTGAGTTAGTAGTTGTTGTTGTGAGTTAGTAGTTGTTGTTGTGAGTTAGTAGTTGTTGTGAGTTAGTATTAGTTGTTGTGAGTTAGTAGTTGTTGTTGTGAGTTAGTAGTAGTTGTTGTGAGTTAGTAGTTGTTGTTGTGAGTTAGTAGTAGTTGTTGTGAGTTAGTAGTTGTTGTGAGTTAGTAGTAGTTGTTGTGAGTTAGTAGTTGTTGTTGTGAGTTAGTAGTAGTTGTTGTGAGTTAGTAGTAGTTGTTGTGAGTTAGTAGTAGTTGTTGTGAGTTAGTAGTAGTTGTTGTGAGTTAGTAGTAGTTGTTGTGAGTTAGTAGTAGTTGTTGTGAGTTAGTAGTTGTTGTGGGTTAGTAGTAGTTGTTGTGAGTTAGTAGTTGTTGTGAGTTAGTAGTTGTTGTGAGTTAGTAGTAGTTGTTGTGAGTTAGTAGTAGTTGTTGTGAGTTAGTAGTTGTTGTGAGTTAGTATTAGTTGTTGTGAGTTAGTAGTTGTTGTTGTGAGTTAGTAGTTGTTGTTGTGAGTTAGTAGTTGTTGTGAGTTAGTAGTAGTTGTTGTGAGTTAGTAGTTGTTGTTGTGGGTTAGTAGTAGTTGTTGTGAGTTAGTAGTAGTTGTTGTGAGTTAGTAGTTGTTGTTGTGAGTTAGTAGTAGTTGTTGTGAGTTAGTAGTTGTTGTGAGTTAGTAGTAGTTGTTGTGAGTTAGTAGTTGTTGTTGTGAGTTAGTAGTAGTTGTTGTGAGTTAGTAGTAGTTGTTGTGAGTTAGTAGTAGTTGTTGTGAGTTAGTAGTAGTTGTTGTGAGTTAGTAGTAGTTGTTGTGAGTTAGTAGTTGTTGTTGTGAGTTAGTAGTAGTTGTTGTGAGTTAGTAGTTGTTGTGAGTTAGTAGTAGTTGTTGTGAGTTAGTAGTTGTTGTGAGTTAGTAGTAGTTGTTGTGAGTTAGTAGTAGTTGTTGTGAGTTAGTAGTAGTTGTTGTGAGTTAGTAGTTGTTGTGGGTTAGTAGTAGTTGTTGTGAGTTAGTAGTTGTTGTGAGTTAGTAGTTGTTACGAGTTAGTAGTTGTTGTGAGTTAGTAGTAGTTGTTGTGAGTTAGTAGTAGTTGTTGTGAGTTAGTAGTTGTTGTTGTGAGTTAGTAGTAGTTGTTGTGAGTTAGTAGTAGTAGTTGTGAGTTAGTAGTAGTTGTTGTGAGTTAGTAGTAGTTGTTGTGAGTTAGTAGTAGTTGTTGTGAGTTAGTAGTAGTTGTTGTGAGTTAGTAGTTGTTGTGGGTTAGTAGTAGTTGTTGTGAGTTAGTAGTTGTTGTGAGTTAGTAGTTGTTGTGAGTTAGTAGTTGTTGTGAGTTAGTAGTAGTTGTTGTGAGTTAGTAGTAGTTGTTGTGAGTTAGTAGTTTTTGTGAGTTAGTAGTAGTTGTTGTGAGTTAGTAGTTGTTGTTGTGAGTTAGTAGTAGTTGTTGTGAGTTAGTAGTAGTTGTTGTGAGTTAGTAGTAGTTGTTGTGAGTTAGTAGTAGTTTTTGTGAGTTAGTAGTAGTTGTTGTGAGTTAGTAGTAGTTGTTGTGAGTTAGTAGTTGTTGTGGGTTAGTAGTAGTTGTTGTGAGTTAGTAGTTGTTGTGAGTTAGTAGTTGTTGTGAGTTAGTAGTTGTTGTGAGTTAGTAGTAGTTGTTGTGAGTTAGTAGTAGTTGTTGTGAGTTAGTAGTTGTTGTGAGTTAGTATTAGTTGTTGTGAGTTAGTAGTTGTTGTTGTGAGTTAGTAGTTGTTGTTGTGAGTTAGTAGTTGTTGTGAGTTAGTAGTAGTTGTTGTGGTAGTTGTTGTGAGTTAGTAGTTGTTGTGAGTTAGTAGTAGTTGTTGTGAGTTAGTAGTTGTTGTTGTGAGTTAGTAGTAGTTGTTGTGAGTTAGTAGTAGTTGTTGTGAGTTAGTAGTAGTTGTTGTGAGTTAGTAGTTGTTGTTGTGAGTTAGTAGTAGTTGTTGTGAGTTAGTAGTAGTTGTTGTGAGTTAGTAGTAGTTGTTGTGAGTTAGTAGTAGTTGTTGTGAGTTAGTAGTAGTTGTTGTGAGTTAGTAGTTGTTGTTGTGAGTTAGTAGTAGTTGTTGTGAGTTAGTAGTTGTTGTGAGTTAGTAGTAGTTGTTGTGAGTTAGTAGTAGTTGTTGTGAGTTAGTAGTAGTTGTTGTGAGTTAGTAGTAGTTGTTGTGAGTTAGTAGTTGTTGTGGGTTAGTAGTAGTTGTTGTGAGTTAGTAGTTGTTGTGAGTTAGTAGTTGTTGTGAGTTAGTAGTTGTTGTGAGTTAGTAGTAGTTGTTGTGAGTTAGTAGTAGTTGTTGTGAGTTAGTAGTTTTTGTGAGTTAGTAGTAGTTGTTGTGAGTTAGTAGTAGTAGTTGTGAGTTAGTAGTAGTTGTGAGTTAGTAGTAGTTGTTTTGAGTTAGTAGTAGTTGTTGTGAGTTAGTAGTTGTTGTTGTGAGTTAGTAGTTGTTGTGAGTTAGTAGTAGTTGTTGTGAGTTAGTAGTAGTTGTTGTGAGTTAGTAGTAGTTGTTGTGAGTTAGTAGTTGTTGTTGTGAGTTAGTAGTAGTTGTTGTGAGTTAGTAGTTGTTGTTGTGAGTTAGTAGTAGTTGTTGTGAGTTAGTAGTTGTTGTGGGTTAAATGAAACCTGAGACTACACACACGTGACAATATGTAGCAAAAGAAAAATATATTTTTGCTATTGAAATGGGACTGAGAGAAAGAAAAAAGTCGGGGGAATGATTGTCATATTTTTCTTTCTTTCTTTTAATTCTTTCTTTCTTTCTCTGTTTTAATTCTTTCTTTCTTTCTCTTTTCTTTCTTTCTTTTATTCATTTTCTTTCTTTCTTTTTTTTCGTTCTTTCTTTTTTTTTCTTTCAGTCTTTCTTTCTTTCTTTTTTCTTTCTTTCTTTCTTTTTCTTTCTTTATTTCTTTCTTTCTTTCTTTTTTCTTTCTTTCTTTTTCTTTCTTTCTTTCTTTCATTCGTTATTTCTTTCTTTCTTTCTTTCTTTTAAATATTCTTTCTTTATTTCCTTCATTTGTTCTTTCTTTCTTTCTTTCTTTCTTTCATTCATTCGTTCTTCATTCTTTCTTTCTTTCTTTCTTTCTGTTCTTTCATTTCTTTCTTTCATTCGTTCTTTCTTTCTTTCTTTCTTTCTTTCTTTCTTTCTTTCTTTTAATTCTTTCTTTCTTTCTTTCATTCAGTCGCTCTTTCTTTTTTTCTTTCTTTCTTTCTTTCTTTCTTTCTTTCTTTTCTTTCTTTCTTTCTTTCTTTCTTTCTTTCTTTCATTTAATTCTTTCTTTCTTTCTTTCTTTCTTTCTTTCTTTCTTTTAATTCTTTCTTTCTTTCTTTCTTTCTTTCTTTCTTTCTTTCTTTCTTTCTTTTAATTCTTTATATTTTTATAACTTGTTTTATGTCATGCCAATTTTTTTTGTTTTATGGCACTTGACAGAGAGTTTCAGTTTCTCTGGATGGACGAGGCTGAGACGGTCAGTAGCATCGCTATGAGTTTTCTGTCTTCTCCTGTGCTTTTGGTCATGGAAACTGACCAGCAACTGTACTACATGACCCCTGTGTCAAGCTTGACCGCCTCGTCTTTGACCACTTTTTTGGCAAGCGTAGCTGAGGGCAAAGAGAAGGTAAGTGCATTTTTTACTTTTTATAGTCTGAAAGAATGCTCTTGCTTAGACTGCTTTTGACCGTAGGCTGGGAATCAAACGCAATGCCTAGATGTTAGTTGCACCGATGACTCTCTCTCTCTCTCTGTCTTCATGTGCCTAGTCTGAGGCAGGGTTTGGTCATCATTGATCTCCATAATTGAAGGGGTCCGTTCAATAGTGTGCCTATGTCCATTCTCGTGAAAAACGAGACAGAGAGATAATCATAGGGGATAAATGGAAATCATGCTTCCTGAAAAGTGTGAAAATGATATAATGAAAATACATCACGTTTATAGCCGTTTGAAATTTGGAATTTAAACCAAACAGTGCCAAAGTCCATGGTATTTTTTGGCATTTTTCTCTAAATGACGTAATTTTGACTTAAGCACACTATTGAAATGGCCCCTTCAATTCCTCTCTGTCACTCGACGATGTGATAACTTTTTTGTTGCTGATGTTTCTACTCTTCTCTTATATGCGTGTCATTCGTTGTTTTTCTCTGCTTTTTGTTCCTCAGATCTTCTATCTAGTCCCATATTCCTGTTAATCTGTCCAGTGAATTTCACCTTCTTAGTCATTCTAGTCCTATTTTCCTGTTAATCTGTCCAGTGAATTTCACCTTCTTAGTCATTCTAGTCCTATTTTCCTGTTAATCTGTCCATTGAATTTCAACTTCTTAGTCATTCTAGTCCTATATTCCTGTTAATCTGTCCAGTGAATTTCAACTTCTTAGTCATTCTAGTCCTATATTCCTGTTAATACGTTATTCTATGGAGGACCACAATTCAACTGTCTTTTCGTTATTTATCTCTTCATTATCTCTTCGTTACTTCTCTCTTTGTTATCTCTTCATCTTTTCGTTATTTATCTCTTCATTATCTCTTCATCTCTTCGTTATTTGTCTCTTCGTTATCTCTTCATCTCTTCGTTATTTGTCTCTTCGTTATCTCTTCATCTCTTCGTTATTTATCTCTTCGTTATTTGTCTCTTCGTTATCTCTTCATCTCTTCGTTATTTGTCTCTTCGTTATTTGTCTCTTCGTTATCTCTTCATCTCTTCGTTATTTGTCTCTTCATTATTTCTTCATCTCTTCGTTATTCATCTCATCGTTATTTGTCTCATCGTTACTTGTCTCTTCGTTATCTCTTCATCTCTTCGTTATGTATCTCTTTGTTATCTCTTCATCTCTTCGTTATGTATCTCTTTGTTATCTCTTCATCTCTTCGTTCTCTCTTTGTCTCCTCGTTATCTCTTCATCTCTTCGTTATGTCTTCATTATATATTTGTTTATTGACCACCATTGACAGCCATACATCAGAACTGACCACAGATAGGCCTTCAAAATTATTATTTTGTATACTACATTGTTAAATTTCTGTTTTTCATTACTGGGACTAATTTCTGTTAAAGCGTCCTTTGTATGACATCGTCTATCAGATGTTACCATGTATCTAAGGTGCTTGAATTTGTTATTTTATTTAGTTGCTTGTTCAGACCCAGGGATAGGAAAACTCAAATAAATTGCAAAGGAGTGGCACATTATTGCCATCTCTTGTTCAGGTGTGGGGAAGGCATGATGTTCCTTTTCTCTTTTCTTCTTCTTCTCCCCATCCCTGTCCTGTTCCTC
>JAXRKP010003336.1:5000-17467 GCA_037039925.1 Doris montereyensis | reverse complement strand
AGAGACAACAAAGAGACAACAAAGAAACAACAACTAGAGACCAGAAAGAGACAACAAAGAAACAACAAAGAGACAACAAAGAGACAACAAAGAGACAACCAAGAGACAACAAAGAGACAACCAAGAGACAACAAAGACAACAAAGAAACAACAAACAGACAACATAGAGACAACAAAGAGACAACAAAGAGACAACAAAGAAACAAGAAAGAGACAACAAAAAGACCACAAAGAGACAACAAAGAGACAAGAAAGAAACAACAAAGGGACCACAAAGAGACAACAAAGAGACAACAAAGGGACCACAAAGAGACAACAAAGAGACAACAAAGAAACAACCAAGAGACAACAAAGAAACAACAAGACAACAAAGAGACAACAAAGAAACAACAAAGAGACAACAAAGAGACAACCAAGAGACAACAAAGAGACAACAAAGAGACAACAAAGAGACAACCAAGAGACTGGTTCACCAATACATCGGGTCATTTATGATACCCCGGTACCCCAAAGTCGTGAAGAGGAAAGACGATTTAAAGGGTCACTTCAATCTTGTGCCTATGTCCATTTTCGTACAAATCGAGACAGGAGATAATCCTAGAGAATAGAACTTAGAAGGAAATCATGATTCTTGAAAAGTGTTAAAATGATAATGATAATATGATGAAAATACATCCCATTTCCAGCCGTTTGAAACTTGGAATTTCCAAAACCAACTTGGCCAAAGTCCATAGTTTTTTTGTTGCCATTTTTGTCTAAATGATGTAACTGTGCCCTAGGCACACAATTGAAATGAATAAGATGATGACTTTCAATGAAAGTGTTCAGAAGAACTGGGAACTAATGGAATCCAAACCGAAGATGTCAGGCGTTATAATAGACTTCATCCACGGCCATTACGACCCATAGAGCCGGAGCGTATCAAGCTTATGAAGCTGAACAAGTGAAAGCAAGGCGTTAGTCTGACGCTGGGTTGTTTTTAACCCCAAACTAATAATTGCGATGGATCCAGAATTAAGTGTCTTTCCCAAAGGAAAACAACGTCGGGCCTGGCTTTGCCAGGAACTAATGGAATCCAATATATCAATATAATAATATTGGTAAACCGCGTAAAACACAGACTTTTCTCCCGTGGACACAAGGGCAGAACAGGCAAGGAACGGGCTTTTGAAAGTGCAGTAAGATCTTTGCAAGTGTATTAGATCTTTTGAAAGTGTAATAGAGCGTTTACAATAGAGGTAAATCTTTTTGCAAAGTTCATCCACGATCTTTTACGACCCATAGCCGGAGCTTTTGAAAGTGTTTATCCCGGTTTCTATAGCGTAGTAAGGCTTTTGAACTTTTGAAAGTGTAGTAATCACCACCTGACAAGTGTAGTAAGTCTGACGTGGGTTGAGCTTTTTAAAGTGTGGTAAGATCTTTTGCTTGCTTAGTACCCTTTTGCACCTGGATCGAGTGTAAGATCTTTTGAAAGTGTAGTAAGAGCTTTGAGGTTAAATGTAGATCTTTTAAAAGTGAAGTAAGATCTTTTGCCTGTGTAGTAAGGATCTTTGATCCCGAGACCTTTTGCAAGTGTATCCGACTTTGCCTAACCAATCTGCCACCAATGCCACACATAATATATAAATAATAATATTGGTAGAAACGAGAATAATTAATTATAACACCAGCGTAGAAACACAGACTTTTCTCCCGTGGACACAAGGGCAAAAGAACAGGCAAGAAACAAACTTTTGAAAGTGCAGGCGATCTTTTGAAAGTGTAGTAAGATCTTTTGAAAGTGCAGTAAGATCTTTTGAAAGTGCAGTAACAGCTTTTGAAAGTGTAGTAAGAGCTTTTGAAAGTGCAGTAAGATCTTTTGAAAGTGCAGTAAGATCTTTTGAGAATGCAGTAAGAGCTTTCAAAAGTGCAGTAAGATCTATTGAAAGTACAGTAAGATCTTTGGAAAGTGCAGTAAGATCTTTTGAATGTGCAGTAAGATCTTTTGAAAGTGCAGTAAGAGCTTTTGAAAGCGTAGTAAGATCTTTTGAATGTGCAGTAAGATCTTTTGAAAGTGCAGTAAGAGCTTTTGAATGTGCAGTAAGAGCTTTTGAAAGTGCAGTAAGAGCTTTTGAAAGTGCAGTAAGATCTTTTGGAAGTGCAGTAAGAGCTTTTGAAAGTGTAGTAAGAGCTTTTGAAAGTGCAGTAAGATCTTTTGGAAGTGCAGTAAGAGCTTTTGAATGTGCAGTAAGAGCTTTTGAATGTGCAGTAAGAGCTTTTGAATGTGCAGTAAGAGCTTTTGAATGTGCAGTAAGAGCTTTTGAATGTGCAGTAAGAGCTTTTGAATGTGCAGTAAGAGCTTTTGAATGTGCAGTAAGAGCTTTTGAATGTGCAGTAAGAGCTTTTGAAAGTGCAGTAAGAGCTTTTGAAAGTGCAGTAAGATCTTTTGAAAGTGTAGTAAGAGCTTTTGAAAGTGTAGTAAGAGCTTTTAAAAGTGCAGTAAGATCTTTTGGAAGTGTAGTAAGAGCTTTTTAAAGTGCAGTACGAGCTTTTGAAAATGCAGTAAGATCTTTTGGAAGTGCAGTAAGAGCTTTTAAAAGTGCAGTAAGATCTTTTGGAAGTGCAGTAACAGCTTTTGAAAGTGTAGTAAGAGCTTTTGAAAGTGTAGTAAGAGCTTTTGAAAGTGAAGTAAGAGCTTTTGAAAGTGCAGTACGAGCTTTTGAAAGTGCAGTAAGATCTTTTGAAAGTGCAGTAAGATCTTTTAAAAGTGCAGTAAGATCTTTTGAAAGTGCAGTAAGATCTTTTGAAAGTGAAGTAAGAGCTTTTTAAAGTGCAGTACGAGCTTTTGAAAGTGCAGTAAGAGCTTTTGAAAGTGCAGTAAGATCTTTTGAAAGTGCAGTAAGAGCTTTTGAAAGTGCAGTAAGATCTTTTGAAAGTGAAGTAAGAGCTTTTGAAAGTGCAGTAAGAGCTCTTGAAAGTGTAGTAAGATCTTTTGAAAGTGCAGCAAGCCTCTTCTGGAGAAAACATCTCAAGACATGATTTTCTGATAGATCTACATCCTCCAATGCATTCTTATGGATAGAAGTCAAAGGTGAAAAACAACAATAAGTGACATTACTGACAAGTCCACCAATACAGACAGAACAAACACGTGACGTTTCGTGTATAACCCTTCGTCAGACAACAAACGAGAAATATCTACTCGAGACTTCTACTCACTCTTCTTATCATCACCGTCTTTTTCTTTCTTTCTTCCTCCTTTCTGTTTTTTTCTTCTTCTGACACCACATTGTGTGATGCCTTAGGAAGTGCTTAGATCTGGATCTAGATTCTAGATATTTCTCGTCTGTTGTCTGCCGAAGGGTTATAACCGAAACGTCACGTGTTTGTTCTGTTTTATTATTAGTGGAGTTGTCATTTATTGTCATATTTCCCGTTTGACTTCACTCCACTGTGGCTCCTTTGTATTATTTTTGTTCTAGCTATTGAGGAGCATGCTTAGTTTAATGCCCAGGATTTTTTCTCTCTATTGTATTTGTCTCTTGTTTATTCCTATAGGGCTTTGATAATATTATTCAATGGCATTTCCTTCACTTCGACATACCCCTTGCCTCACTGTTTGTCTTTACCTTTATAATATTCCTTTTGATACAAGAAGTATGAAAAGTGGAGATTTTAAAAATAGCATAACTTAACATTATTAACAAAACACAATCGTTCGTCATAATAACATACTTATATGATTAATATTTTTCGTGGTGGAGGATAGAAAGATATGACCAGATGTCCGCCATGTATCATTGAGGCATTCTAAAAACAATGGTATCCGTAGTAAAATGGCTATCATGCGCATTCGCAATGAATACCAGGCATCTCTACGTACGCTCTTCCTTGAAATCGCCACGTTCACTTTCACCTCCCTTTGCCTCCTCCTCTCTCTCTCTCTCTCTCCCTCTCTCTCTCCCTCTCCTCAAGGTGTCTGCCATTGGCCGATTGTTGGTCTCTGGAAGACTCGTGAAGAGGACAGCCGTCAGGAACATGAGCACAGCCATGATGGAAAACGACACGTGGAATGTGTTCCTCTCTGGAATCAGGTAGGGAGCTATCATGCTGCCAAACCTAGAGAATAACATGCAGAAGGCGTAGCTGAGATTTCTCACCACCGTGGGCGGTAATTCTACCGTGAGAATCGTGACGACGCATCTGCCACCGGAAATGGCCGATTTAGCGGCCACGGCCAGAAGCAGAACGGCCGTGGAGCGCGCGTCGGTGTCCGAACCCGTCAGTTTGAGGATGACCACAGCGCCGCAGCAGAGGCTAGAGAAGAGAAAGAATCCGACACAGCAGCGTTTGCGTCCGACGCGATTCGCAAGAGGACCCACGACCATGACGACAGGAATTTCAACCACGGAGTAAATGAAGAGATTGAGGTAAAAATTTCCAGAAAATATCTTGACTGAAAAGTGAAGAGCGTAGTAAACAGTAACTTCGCAGATCCAACCAAGTGCCAGTCTGGTCGTCACCCACCGCAGCCTTCTCTCTCTGAATAAATCCAGGTAGGTGTACCTTTGATTAGCGGCTCGTGCACCCTCCAGATCACCGGCAGCGGTTTTTAACACCTCCATGACGTCATCGCCGTAGTCGTCGTCGTCGTCGTCGTCGTCGTCGTCGTTGTTGTCTGGTACGGGCAATTTATTGATGGACGCCATCTTCTGGACGATGACTTTCGCTTCGCTGATGCGTCCATGTACGACCAGCCACCGCACGCTTTCACACACCCAGAAAACTGACAGCAGACACAGCCCTGACGTCACTGCCATCGTAACGTGAATGTATCGCCAGTCTCGCGTCAGGAAAGCCACGAGGGAAAACATGGTCATGCTCAAATTCATCAGAGGGAGACCGCCCACTATACCACGCCAACGGGGGTCCAGAAACTCAAAACTGTACACTAGCGCTACGGTCATGATTCCACCAGCGCCAGTGCCGACAAAGAACAGACAAGCAGCGTACATGTGCCAGGAAACTGAGAAGACGGCGATTAAACTGGCACCGCTGTAAATGGCTGTGTTTCCGTAGAGAGCCGCGCGTCGGCCAAAGCGTTCACTGACTTGTCCGGCCGATGCGCACCCGCAGAAAAAGCCGACCATCTGAATGAAGATGATTAGAGTAACTAGCCACGTCGAGTCGCAAGCAAGACCCCATTCCGTGACGATCGTTTTCGACCCCGGGTCGAATTCCACGACGGAACAGGAAGTAAACCCACGGCATCCCAAGTGAAAGCCGTCGATATGCCTCCAGTGAGCCGCCACCGACGACGACGACGACGACGACGACGACGACGACGACGAGTTCACGTTGACTGCCGCGCGATTGGAACCGTGAACTGACGACGCAGTAGTAGCGGTCCTGTGGATACCCAAAGTAGAATCCGTCCGGATTTCATCGGGCCGATACGTCATGACGTAGCCAACACTCGCTGTTGCGTCTGACCATGGCCCAAAGTAATCGATTCCAGACCAGGTATTGTTATTGACGACGGCACCACCACCGGTAGCTGCGTCCGAGTTCGATTCCAATGAGGTCAAGTTGACATTATCTCCGCATCTCCATCCCGGGTTGTAGTTGCCGAAAGCCATGAAGGCAACCCCCCAGGCAGCGATTACCCGAATGCTGTTGATGGCTACAATGTGGTAGAGTTGAAAACGTCCACATCCACCTAGATCGGCAATGGTGTCTTCCAGAGTCTTCATGCCGTCTGAGTAGTGCCAGTACCACGTGACCTATCTGAGTAGTGCCAGTGTCACGTGATCTATCTGAGTAGTACCAGTGTCACGTGATCTATCTGAGTAGTGTCAGTGTCACGTGATCTATCTGAGTAGTGCCAGTGTCACCTGATCTATTTGAGTAGTGTCGGTGTCACGTGATATGAGTGAGTAATGCTAGTGTTATGTGATCTATCTGAGTAGTGTTAGTGTCATGTGATCTGAGTAATGCTAGTGTTACGTGATCTATCTGAGTAGTGTTAGTATCATGTGATCTGAGTAATGCCAGTGTTACGTGATCTATCTGAGTAGTGTTAGTATCATGTGATCTGAGTAATGCTAGTGTTACGTGATCTATCTGAGTAGTGTTAGTATCATGTGATCTGAGTAATGCTAGTGTTACGTGATCTATCTGAGTAGTGTTAGTATCATGTGATCTGAGTAATGCTAGTGTTACGTGATCTATCTGAGTAGTGTTAGTGTCATGTAATCTGAGTAATGCTAGTGTTACGGTTAACTTAACTTCCCACAATATAGGAGAATTATATCCTGAATTAAAATTTTAATTTTTTATGGTAACAATATGAGGAAAACCTCAGATCACAGACTACAATTTTATTTATGATCTATCTGTAAGTGTCACAAGAAAGGTAGACACCGACATTTCTGAAATAATATCACAGATTAAAATTTTAATTCAATTTTGATGGTAACGCAATATAAGGGGAAAACCTCAAAAATCATAATCATAGACTACAAATTTTAATGTTTTGTAACACAATATAGGAGGGAAATTATATCACAGATTAAAATTTTAATTTTTTATGGTAACGCAATATAGGAAAACACCTCAGATCACAGACTACAATTTTAATTTATAATTTGTGATTATAATCACTCAGAACTAAGTTTTAATATTATAACGCAATAAGACAAAAATTTTAATTTGATTATAACGCAATAGGGATAAACCTCATATCACAGACTAAAATTTTGATTTTTTGATTATAACGCAATATAGGGAAAAACCTCATATCACAGACTAAAATTTTAATTTTTTGATTATAACGCAATATAGGAAAAAAAATCATGTCGGTTGAAGATATGACTTGGATCCATCACATATTATGGCGTCATATAATCATTTATGCGTGTTAAGAATTTGTAATCCGCTAAGTTTGCGCTTCTGGGTCAGAAAATGGATGGACAACAATAAACTGAAACTGAACGACAGTAAAAACAGAACGTATAGCTTTTCGGCTCAAAGTTCACTCTTCAGAAAATCGATGAGAATCCCATCCAAGCCAATGGATCTGTCAGACATCTAGGTTTCCTCTTCGACCAAACTCTGGTAATTGGATGGACAACCATCTACAAAATCAAACAGAAATGTTACATAAACCTCAGATGTAGCCACAAAATTGGTCAGTACAGATGAAAAAAACGACCAAACTGTACAAACACCTTGACATTGGACTGAAATATTGACATGTTTATATTTGAAAATGTTTTTCAATCCAAGACTTTTCTTTAGAAAATGTAATTCTTTCCATGTCAGTAATACCATTACTGAAAATGTTTTTACTCATCCGTAAAAAATGAAAGTATTAACGTTTAGAATTATTTGCTATGGAGCAATTCTAAACCAAATCAAATTTTAAACTTTCATAGGTGTATTAAAAAGTCATCAAACACAAGGAAACACAAATTATCATTCTTTGTTGAACTTCTTAACAAGTCGGTAGTTAAGAAAGCTAAGTCTATCACAGAAGATCAGACACATCTATTGCTCAAGAATTTAGATTTTTCAGAACGAAGCAACAGATTTTTATATCTAATAGGACAAAGAGAAAGATACAAAAATTCATTTATTCCTACCTACTGTAATAAGACTGTTGCAAAACTGAGCACAGATGTCGACAATTTTTCTCATATGTCCACCAACATTCAGAGACATATACTTTTATATGTTATATTTTTAGATAGAATGTCTGAATGGGAATTTTATCTGTAACGTAACAATACAACTATCTACGATCGAGTGAACTTTCCATTTGCCAGTCTCCTCATTTACTCCCCGTTGTGTACCTATTCTAGTTTTGTTTGAATGCTTAGATAGATAGAAATTTGTTTGTAGCTTTGTAAAGTTGTATCATGTGACCAAGTAAATTATCTTATCTTATCTTATCTTATCTTATATTTCTCTACGGAGATAATAGATTGACATCACGTTCCAAAGTCCATGTATAATGTCTTCAATTCAACCATGACAAATTCAACCATGACAAATTCAACCGACAAATTCAACCATGATGACATCAGAATTTGTTTTCGTCAGTAATTCATTCATCACAGTTTCACGTATTGCTGTCTGAAGACAAACAGGACGGAAATGACATTGAATAATATTATTAAAGCCCCGCAAACAAAGACGAGAACCCGCGATCTCCGCGTCGGCACCCATCGCACTCGCCATGAAAAAGAAAGCGTGCTCCCAACAGAGCTAACTTCACTTGGAGGCGATGGGTTCCAACGCAGAGGTTGCGGTTTTGATCCCCATGGTGGCCACGGTTGGGTTGACGGTGTGTTTCCTGTCTCTTCCTTGTATTTGTCTCGTATTTGTTCCTATGTGGTTTAATACCATTCAATGCATTGCTGTCTGGTGTAAATGTACACAAAAATCCAGGTGAAATATGTGTTATCCTATTATTATAGTCTAGTAATTCTTTCTTTCTCTCTTTCTTTCTTTCTTTCTTTCTTTCTTTCTTTCTTTCTTTCCTTTTTTTTCTTTCTTTCTTTCTTTCCTTTCCTTTTTTTCTTTCTTTCTTTCTTTCTTTCTTTCTTTCTTTCTTTCTTTCTTTCTTTCTTTCTTTCTTCATCAGTTCCCATTTTACCTTCCAGCGTATGGCTTTAGATGCTCAAAGATATTTCTCACAACTACCCTGTCCTAGCATTTTCTGTTTATTTACGTGAAGATTAAATTTCGTTTCTTTAAAATGCCCTTTTTACATAATCTTCTTCCCACTTCTACCTTTTGGGCTTTTATCTTCGGGTTTAGCACTGTGTACTGATTTAGCTATTCTCGTATCGGTCATGCAGTTTACATGTTCCCAACCATCTTAGTTTCTTTATTTCTTTCCCTGTAAAACACGCATACGCCTAACACTCTCCCTGTAAAACACGCATACGCCTAACACACCTCTCATTGTAAAACACGCATACGCCTAACACACCTCTCCCTGTAAAGCACGCATACGCCTAACACACCTCTCCCTGTAAAACACGCATACGCCTAACACACCTCTCATTGTAAAACACGCATACGCCTAACACACCTCTCATTGTAAAACACGCATACGCCTAACACACCTCTCATTGTAAAAACACGCATACGCCTAACACACCTCTCTCATTGCAAAAACGCATACGCCTAACACAACTCCCCCTGTAAAACACGCATACGCCTAACACACATCTCCTTGTAAAACACTACGCCTAACACACTCTCCTTGTAAAACACGCATACGCCTAACACACCTCTCATTGTAAAAAACGCATACGCCTAACACAACTCCCCCTGTAAAACACGCATACGCCTAACACACATCTCCTTGTAAAACACGCATACGCCTAACACACCTCTCATTGTAAAACACGCATACGCCTAACACACTCTCTCATTGTAAAAAACGCATACGCCTAACACACCTCTCATGGTAAAAAACGCATACCCTAACACAACTCCCCCTAAAACACGCATACGCCTAACACATCTCCTTGTAAAACACGCATACGCCTAACACACCTCTCATTGTAAAACACGCATACGCCTAACACACCTCTCATGGTAAAAAACGCATACGCCTAACACAACTCCCCCTGTAAAACACACGCATACGCCTAACACAACTCTCCTTGTAAAACACGCATACGCCTAACACACCTCTCATTGTAAAACACGCATACGCCTAACACACCTCTCCTTGTAAAACACGCATACGCCTAACACACCTCTCATTGTAAAACACGCATACGCCTAACACACCCCTCCCCTGTAAAACACGATCTCAGGGTTTTGATATGTTTTATAACTTTGTCCGGACTACTTTGTATACAGCCACGGAATCTTTAACGTGCAACACACCTGTTGAGCCCATACGCCTAACAGACCTTCTTTTTTTTCATCCGTCTCCGATGGGACTAGTTGTAGATCAACCTACCTGGACTGCAGGGTGGGAGAGGAGGAGGGGGAACGAGACCTATCTTTTTAATCATCCGGAAAAATCTCGAGGATCAACCTATTGGACTGGGCTCCGAACTCAGGATCTTTTGGGAGGCCTCTGGATTTATTCAACTATTGGCTGGGCTCCTCACTATCTTTTAGTTGTCACGATTACCGATTCCCCCTTGTTAGCGTGTCAATGTGCGGCTTAAATGACACTCACACACACACACACACACACACACACACATAACATGAATGCTATGGGGCATGCGCTCTAGAGAACATATCATCACGTGCGCACATCTTGAACACGATTCCTTTATAACTCTCATTATTTACGATTCCATCTCTCTCATTATTTACACCACCGATCTTAGTCATAGAATCAAAAATCCTACCAAAAATAGAAGTTGAGGATGTGGGTTAATTCAATCAAAATCCCCATAAAAACACGGCAGTTTTTCAAAGCAAAAGGCGGAATTTTGAAAATGAATCTCCAGACTTTTGTAAATGTATCCACTGGACAAAACAATCATGCATGGGGCATTTCAGGACACCAAGGTCAACATTGTGTCATGTGTTTTTTTAGTTTATATATACAGAAATGGACTTGATGAAATACAGAAATGGACTTAATCAAATACAGAATGGACTTGATCAAATACAGAAATGGACTTGATCAAATACAAAAATGGACTTGATCAAATATACAGAAATGGACTTGATCAAATACAGAAATGGACTTGATCAAATACAGAAATGGACTTGATCAAACACAGAAATGGACTTGATCAAATACAGAAATGGATTTGATCAAATACAACAATGGAATTGATCAAATACAGAAATGAAATTGATCAAATACAGAAATGGAATTGATCAAATACAGAAATGGAATTGATCAAATACAGAAATGAAATTGATCAAATATAGAAATGGACTTGATCAAATACAGAAATGGAATTGATCAAATACAGAAATAGACTTGATCAAATGCAGAAATGGACTTGATCAAATACAGAAATGGAATTGATCAAATACAGAAATGGACTTGATCAAATACAGAAATGGAATTGATCAAAATACAGAAATGGAATTGATCAAATATAGAAATGAAATTGATCAAACACAGAAATGGAATTGATCAAATACAGAAATGGAATTGATCAAATACAGAAATGAAATTGATCAAATATAGAAATGGACTTGATCAAATGCAGAAATGGAATTGATCAAATACAGAAATAGACTTGATCAAATACAGAAATGGACTTGATCAAATACAGAAATGGAATTGATCAAATACAGAAATGGACTTGATCAAATGCATACAAATACAGAAATGGAATTGATCAAATACAGAAATGGAATTGATCAAATACAGAAATGGAATTGATCAAATACAGAAATGGAATTGATCAAATACAGAAATGGAATTGATCAAATACAGAAATGGAATTGATCAAATACAGAAATGGACTTGATCACATACAAAATGGACTTAATCAAATACAGAAATGGACTTAATCAAATACAGAAATGAACTTGATCACATACTACTACTACTAAAATATAGAAGAAAACGGGGGGATCTTATCCAATTGTATAAAATTATTGATAACATAGATATTATTGATTATAAATAATTTTTTTAACTATTCTCATGTGAATTTTACTCGGGGGAGTTCGATTTAAGATTTAGATTACTGCAAATTCTACTTCTGTAAGACGTATTTTTTTTTTTATACGAACAGTCAAATTATGGAATGATTTACTGTTCAAAACAAAAAAATGCAAACAATATTAATTTATTTTGAATATGACATTGATGTGGAACTCTATAATTCAAAATATTTGTATGATGACTAAATGTGCTGTGTTCTTATTGATTACTACGTGTTCAATCAATTTTTAAAACTTCATGATTGTTTTGAGAAGTATGGGGCATTTGAAGATTAAATGACCTATAGTAGCCCCTGTAAAAGATATGATAATGATAAATTCCACCTAAAGGATTTTGTCATGCCCCGTAAAATCGGTAAATAACAGTAAGAAATATCAGGTGTGCAGTTGTTGAGGTTGGGTACTTTTTTTTTATGGCGTATATTACCACAGAACGACACAGAATCCAACGTTAAAAAAACACTTGTCATTAAAATCCTGACATACAGCGAGCTCCGCGCGACTTTGGGCCTCAAAGTAAATCAAACCTAGAAGGTCTAGACATCAGTCACAGGAAAGACATGAGAAATGAGAAACACCCCAGGCGTCCGCTGATATGAAACAATCAAGTAACTAACTATTTATACGACCATTGTCGAATTCGGCCTATTATTAATCAATTAGTCAAAGGGTCCAAAAATAGCGGTGGAAATTATTTGCACACTTCTTCATGAGAGATATGAGAAGAAAAAACCCCCACAGTTCAAATCAAACATCAATTTTATTCATGTGTACTTACAAGCGAGGGAGCGAAATCCAGAGGAAGAACATCGAAA
>JAXRKP010003335.1:0-17474 GCA_037039925.1 Doris montereyensis | reverse complement strand
CTTAGTATTTGTTGTTTCATTTCTTAGTATTTGTTGTTTCTTTGTCTTCTATTTGGGTTCCGTTCAGCATTTCTTAGTATTTGTTGTTTCTTTGTCTTCTATTTGGGTTCCATTCAGCATTTCTTAGTATTTGTTGTTTCTTTTGTCTTCTATTTGGGTTCCATTCAGCATTTCTTAGTATTTGTTGTTTCTTTGTCTTTCTATTTGGGTTTATTATTTATTGTTTGTTGTTTTTCCTTTTTGGGTTCTGTTCAACATTCTTTAGTATTTATAATTTAGTTTTATTTTCCTTGTTAGGTTTTGTTCAGCATTGTTTATTACTTCTTTTGGTCTCCTTTTTGGTTTCTGTACGGCATAGTTTACTATTTATTGTTATTTTGTTTCGTCTTTGGGTTTTGTTCAGCACTTGTAGTATATATTGTTCTTTTGTTTTATTTTTTTCGGTTTTGTTCAGCACTCTGTAGTATATATTGTTCTTTTGTTTTATTTTTCGGTTTTGTTCAACATTCTTTAGTATGTATTGTTCTTTTGTTTCGTTTTTTTGTTCTGTTCAGCATTCTTTTAGTATCTATTGTTTGTTTGTTTCGTCTTTGGATTCTGTTCAGCATTCTTTAGTATTTATTGTTTGTTTGTTTCGTCTTTGAGTTCTGTTCAGCATTTTTTAGTTTTTATTGTTTGTTTGTTTCGTCTTTGGGTTCTGTTCAGCATTCTTTAGTATTTATTGTTTGTTTGTTTCGTTTGTTGGTTCTGTTCAGCATTCTTTAGTATCTATTGTTTGTTTGTTTCGTCTTTGGGTTCTGTTCAGCATTTTTTAGTATTTATTGTTTGTTTGTTTCGTCTTTGAGTTCTGTTCAGCATTTTTTAGTATTTATTGTTTGTTTGTTTCGTCTTTGGGTTCTGTTCAGCATTCTTTTAGTATTTAGTGTTTGTTTGTTTCGTCTTTGGGTTCTGTTCAACATCTTTAAGTATTTATTATTTTTTCGTTTCTTTTTGGATTCTGTTCATAATTTTGTAGTATTTATTCTTTCTTTGTCTTCTTTTGGGCTCCGTTAAGTGTTTATTGTTTATTTGTCTTCATTTCGGCTTCAGTGCAACTTTGTTTAGTATCTTTTGTTTATTTGTCTCTTTTTGGGCTCCATTCAGTACTGTTCGGTATTTTTTTATTGTTTGTTTGTCACCGTTTTGAGTTTCGTTCAGCATTGTTTAGCATCTATTAATTGCTTCGTTGTCGCCTGTTCAGGTTCTGTTCAGCATTGTTTAGTATCTATTAATTGCTTCGTTGTCGCCTGTTCAGGTTCTGTTCAGCATTGTTTAGCATCTATTAATTGCTTCGTTGTCGCCTGTTCAGGTTCTGTTCAGCATTGTTTAGTATCTATTGTTCCTTTTCTCTCTTTTTTCTTTTTTTCTTTTTTTTCTTTTCTTTTTTTTTTTTTGGGGGGGGCGGGGGCTCTGTTAGCGTTGTTTAGTATCTATTGTTTCTTTGTCTCTTTTTGAGGGGTTCCGTTAGCATTGTTTAGCATCTATTGTTTCTTTGTCTCTTCTGGGGGGTGGGGGTTCTGTTAGCATTGCTTAGTATCTATTGTTTCTTTTGTCTCTTTTTTGTGTGTTCCGTTAGCATTGCTTAGTATATATTGTTTCTTTGTCTCTTTTTTGTGGGTTCTGTTAGCGTTGTTTAGTATCTATTGTTTCTTTGTCTCTTTTTGAGGGTTCCGTTAGCATTGTTTAGTATCTATTGTTTCTTTTGTCTTTTCTGGGGGTTCTGTTAACATTCTATAGTATCTATTATTTCTCTGTCTCTTTTGCTTAGGGGGGTTCCGTTAGCAATGCTTAGTATCTATTGTTTCTTTGTCTCTTTTTGGGGGGTTCCGTTAGCATTGCTTAGTATCTATTGTTTCTTTGTCTCTTTTGGGGGTTCTGTTAACATTCTATAGTATCTATTATTTCTCTGTCTCTTTTTTGGGGTCCGTTAGCAATGCTTAGTATCTATTGTTTCTTGTCTTTTGGGGGTTCTGTTAACATTCTATAGTATCTATTATTTCTCTGTCTCTTTTTGGGAGTTATGTTAACATTCTATAGTATCTATTATTTCTCTGTCTCTTTTGGGGGGTTCTGTTAACATTCTATAGTATCTATTATTTCTCTGTCTCTTTTTGGGGGGGTTCCGTTAGCATTGTTTAGTATCTATTGTTTCTTTGTCTCTTTTTGGGGGGTTATGTTAGCATTGTTTAGTATCTATCGTTTCTTTGTCTCTTGTTGGGGGTTATGTTAGCATTGTTTAGTATCTATCGTTTCTTTGTCTCTTTTTTGGGGTTATGTTAGCATTGTTTAGTATCTATCATTTCTTTGTCTCTTTTTTGGGGTTATGTTAGCATTGTTTAGTATCTATTGTTTCTTTGTCTTTTTTTGGGGTTGTGTTAGCATTGTTTAGTATCTATCGTTTCTTTGTCTCTTTTGGGTTGTGTTAGCATTGTTTAGTATCTGTCTTTTGGTTTCTTGTTTAGTATAATTGTCTCTTTTTCTTTGTCATTGTTTAGTATTATTGATTGTTTCTTTGTCTTTTTTGGGGGTTTAGCATTGTTTAGTATTTGTTCATTGTTTTTTTTTTGTTTCTTGTCTCCTTTTTGGGTTCTGTTGTAACATTGTTTTTCTTTCGTATTATTGATTGTTGTTTCTTCGTTTACTTTTCGGGTTCGTTTAGCATTGTTTAGTATTATTGATTGTTTCTAGTCTCCTTTTTCGGGTTCCGTTTAGCATTGTTTAGTATTATTGATTGTTTCTTTGTCTCCTTTTCGGGTTCCGTTTAGCATTGTTTAGTATTATTGATTGTTTCTTTGTTTCCTTTTTGGGTTCCGTTTAGCATTGTTTAGTATTATTGATTGTTTCTTTGTCTCCTTTTCGGGTTCTGTTTAGCATTGTTTGTATTATTGATTGTTTCTTTGTTTACTTTTTGGGTTCCGTTTAGCATTGTTTAGTATTATTGATTGTTTCTTCGTTTACTTTTCGGGTTCCGTTTAGCGTTGTTTATTATTAATTGATTGGGTGGGGGGGCGGTGGGTCGAGGAGTTAAAATATCCCCTTTAGTTGCTATCAATATAGGTGTACTGCGTTGAAAGATGTCCTTGGTTTTTTTCCTGACGCTTCCGATTGCTATGCAAACGGCGGCCATCTTGGATTTTACTCCAAATTTTCCCAATTTCAATATCGATAGGTTTTTCATTTTTTCAACAAATGTCTTTCAAACTTGGCACATACCTTATTTGATAGAATATCTAGATTGGATCAGATTAGATTTTTGTTTGTTACCAAGTTTTGTTTTTATGAATTTTTGAAAATAGCATATGAGAACAATCAAAAATATACAGAGATATTGTACAAGAAATTCAATTCTTCGAAAACTGGAATACATATCAAAAAAGCCATCAAACAATTTCTTTAATTTTCCCTAGTCATCATTCATACCAAAATTTTATGAAGATACGTTGAGAAATAAAAAAATAGACAAAGAAACAATGAACAAAAAAAGGACATTTTGAGAAAATCGTATTTTTCTCTTATTTTCTGTTATTTGAATATAGTTTTCTTCCATAAACCTAAGAAAAGATTAGGACATCTTAAAACCTTGAGAGGCTCTCAACTACTTCTTATCGACACTGTTTCAAGTGCACCAGCATCTTTTACTCATTTTGAGATGGTGCCTTTTAATAATAGGTGCGCGGAATATTTTCCGGACGATCTACAATATTCATAACAGATCCTCAAATAAGTTGTTTACTTTGATGGCGTTTCTTGTGACGATCAAATAAGTACCAGCATGCCGTACTTTAGATAATAATTCTGGCTTTTATCTTATAATGGTTGTGTTGAAAGATAGGCCTGTACCGTTTCTAAACAATTCGTACAAATTCAAAGAATCGGTACTTAGCTTTTTTCTTTTCATGCTTGTGACGGGAATGAACTGCTCTATCTTCTAGTATGATAGACTAGATTTGTCCCATTTTCAGCAATGATGACTTTCCCAGAACCCGTCCACCAACACCTTAATTTAGTGTTTCTTGTCTTCGTTTTTAGTGTCCGTTCAGCAGTGTTTAGTATTAATTTTCTGTTTGTTGTCTCCTTTTTTAGGTTCAGTTCAGCATTATTTAATGTTAATTTGCTGTTTCGTGTCCCCTTTTTTAGGGTCCGTTCAGCATTATTTAGTATTAATTTACTGTTTCTTGTCTCCCTTTTTAGGTTCAGTTCAGCATTATTTAGTATTAGTTTGCTGTTTCTTGTCTCCTTTTTAGGGTCCGTTCAGCATTATTTAGTATTAATTCATGGTTTCTTTCTGTCCTTTTTTAGAATCCCGTCAGCATTATTTAATATTAATTGTTTGTTTCTTTGTCTCCTTTTTTGAGTTCAATTCAGCATTGTTCAGTAATAATTTATCATTTCTTTATCTCCTTTTTAGGTTTCCGTTGAAGCATTATTTAGTATTAATCTATTACTTCTTTGTCTACTTTTTGGGTTCAATTCAGCATTGTTTAGTATTAATTCCTTGTTACTTTGTTTCCTTTTCGGGTTCCGTCCAGCATTAATTAATATTTATTTATTGTTGCTCTATCTACTTGTTTACGTTCTTTTCAACATTGTTTGATATAAATTTATTCTTTTAACTCTTTTCTAGGTTCCGTTTAACATTACTCAGTTTTCTGTTTCTTGGAGGTTTTGTATCCTTCTTTAAGTTCCCTTCAGTCTTATTTAGTATCTATTTATTGTTTCTTTGTCTCTTTTTGGGGTCCCGTTTAGCATTGTTTAGTATCTATTTATTGTTTCTTTGTCTCCTTTTCGGGTTTCGTTCAGCCTTGTTTACTATTAATTTATTGTTTCTTTGTCTTCTTTTCTAGTTTAATTCATCGTTGTTTATATTAATTTATTGTTTCTTTGTCTCCTTTTGAGTTCAATTCACCGTTGTTTATATTAATTTATTGTTTCTTTGTCTCCTTTTTGGGTTCAATTCACCGTTGTTTATATTAATTTATTGTTTCTTTTGTCTCCTTTTTGAGTTCAATTCACCGTTGTTTATATTAATTTATTGTTTCTTTGTCTTCTTTTCTAGTTTAATTCATCGTTGTTTATATTAGTTTATTGTTTCTTTGTCTCCTTTGAGTTCAATTCACCGCTGTTTAGTATTAATTTATTGTTTCTTTGTCTCCTTTTGAGTTCAATTCACCGTTGTTTAGTATTAATTTATTGTTTCTTTGTATTCTTTTTGAGTTCAATTCAGCGTTGTTTAGAATTAATTTATTGTCTCTTTGTCTCCTTTTTGACTTTCTTTCAGCGTTGTTTAGAATTAATTTATTGTTTCTTTGTTTCCTTTTTGGCTTCCGTTCAGTGATGTTTAGAATTAATTTATGGTTTCTTTGTCTTCTTTTGGCTGCTTTCCAGTGTTGTTTAGTATTAATTTATTGTTTCTTTGCTTCCTTTTTGGACTAAGTTCAGCATTGTCTAGCATCTTTTTATTTCTTTTTCTCCTTTTGCTGACCATAAATGTGCCTGTCCGTTCCGTCATCTATCTCTTAGGCCGTTCCTGTTTGCTGGAGTATAATTTCAAAATGTCACCATTATTACGATACTTATTAGAATGAATACGATATTTATCATGAAGATGGTGTTGACGATGATGTTGATGATCCTAAGACGGAGGACGATGACATCGATGCAAAGGATTGTAGAAAGGATTTAACAATAAGAAAATGATCGTAAAGGCGATCGTAAAAATGAGAAAATTATCCTAAAGGCGAATCGTAAAAATGAGACAGATGATTGTAAAGGCGATCGTAAAAATGAGAAAAATTATCCTAAAGGCGATCGTAAAAATGAGACAGAGGATTGTAAAGGCGATCGTAAGAATGAGAAAGATGATTGTAAAGACGATCGTAAAAATGAGAAAGATGATTGTAAAGACGATCGTAAAAAGAGAAGATGATTGTAAGGACGATCGTAAAAATGAGAAAGATGATTGTAAAGGCGATCGTAAGAATGAGAAAGATGATCGTCAAGACGATCGTAAAAATGAAAAGATGATTGTAGAGACGATCGTAAAAATGAGAAAGATGATTGTAGAGACGATCGTAAAAATGAGAAAGATGATTGTAGAGACGATCGTAAAATGAGAAAGATCATTGTAGAGACGATCGTAAAAATGAGAAAGATGATCGTAAAGACGATCATAAAAATGAGAAAGATGATTGTAGAGACGATCGTAAAAATGAGAAAGATGATTGTAAAGGCGATCGTAAAAATGAGAAGATGATTGTAAAGATCGATCGTAAGAATGAGAAAGATGATTGTAAAAGCGATCGTTACAATGAGGAGAATGATAAGGAAGATGATCCAATAGATGATCATTAAGGAAGATGATTGCATAGATGATCGTAACAATAAGGAAGACGATCCATGCGGAAGATGATCGTATAGATGATCATAACAATAAGGAAGATGATTGCATCAGATGATCATAGATGATCAAACAATAAGGAAGATGATCGCATGAAGACATAGAAGATGATCGTATAGATGAACAATAAGGAAGATGATCGTATAGATGATCATAATAAGGAAGATGATCACATAGATGATCATAACAATAACAATATAGATGATCATAACACAAGAAGATGATCACATAGATGATCATAACAAGAAGGAAGATGATCGCAGAGATGATCATAACAATAAAGAAGATGATCGTATAGATGATCGTACAATCAGGAAGATGACAATAAGGAAGAAGATGATCACATAGATGATCATAACAATAAGGAAGATGATCATATAGATGATCGTAACAATAAAGAAGAAGATAATCGTAACAATAAAGAAGATGGTCATATAGATGATCAATAAGGAAGATGATCACAACAATAAAGAAGATGATCATAGTTGATCGGCATAGAAGATGATCGAAGATGATCGCAATAGAAGATGATCGCATAACAATAAAAGATGATCGCATAGATGATCGTAACAATCCGTATAGACGACCGTAACAATGATGATCACATGAAAAGATGATCATATAGACGACCGTAACAATGAAAAGATGACCGTATAGACAATCAAAGATATGATCGTATAGATGATCATAACAATAGGAAGACGATCGAAAGAGCATTAAAACATATAGATGATCGTAACAAGAATGAAGATGTTCATGAAGATGATCGTAAAGATGATCGTAACAATAAAGATGTTCATGAAAACGATGGAATGAGGAAAACATATAGATCGATCGTAAAGACAATAAGAATGGAGAGATGATCATATTGATGATAGATGATCGTAACAATAAGAAGATGATCGTATGATCGTAACAATATGAAGATGATCGGATGACACAATAAGACATCGTAAGATGATCGTATAAGAAGATGATCGTATAGAATATCAATAATAATAGAAGATGATCGTATAGATGATCGCATAGAAGATGATCGTATAGATGATCGTAAATAAGGAAGATGATTGCATAGATGATCGTAACAATGAAAAGATGACCGTATAGACGACCGTAACAATGAAAAGAACGTGACAATCGTAGCAATGAAGAAGATGACGATAGACAATCGTAACAATGAAGAAAATGATCCATATGAAAAAAGATGACGACCGTAACAATGAAAAACAATGAAGAAGATGACCGTATAGACAATCGTAACAATGAAGGAAGATGACCGACGAGATCAAGAAGAAGATGATCGATCTTAGAATGACGAAAGATGATCTTCGTAACAATGAAGGACCATCAATAGACAACAAAATGAAGAAGAAATCAATAGACAATCGTAACAATGAAGGATAATCAATAGACAATCGCAAAATGAAGAAGACAATAGATCGTAACAATGAAGAAGATGACCGTTGTAACAATGAAAAAGATGATGATGATCGTCAAGGCGATCGCATGAATGAGGGAGATGTTCATGAAGACGATGTAAAAATGAAGATTGTGATCGTAAAGTCGATCGTAACAATCGTAACAATGAAGATGTTCATGAAAACGATCGTAAGAATGAAGAAACATGATCGTAAAAAAGATCGTAAGACGCATGAGGAAGATGGTGGTAAAGACAATCGTAAGAATGAGAAACATGATCATAAAAAAGATCATAAGCATGAGAAGATGATCGATAGATCGTAACAATAGATGATCGTAAGAATGAACAATGAAGAAGATGATGATAGACGATCGTAACAATAGAAGATGATCGTAAGACAATCAACAATAAGGAAAATGATCGTATAGATGATCGTAACAATGAAGAGATAAGATGATCGTATAGATGATCGTAACAATGAAGAAGATGATCGTATAGAAAATATCGTAAGAAGAAGATGATCAACAATGAAAGAATCAATAGATGATCGTATAAGAAGATGATCAATCGTAATAATGAAGAAGATAAACAATAAGGAAGATGATCGTATAGATGATCGTAACAATGAGATGATCGTAGATGATTGTATAGATGATCGTAACAATGAGGAAAATGATCGTGAAGACGATCGTAACAATGAAGAAGATGACAGTATAGACGATTGTAACAATAAAGAAGATGACGGTATAGACAATCGTAACAATGACGAAAATGAACGTATAGACAATCGTAGCAATGAAGAAGATGACCGTATAGACAATGGTAACAATGAAGAAGATGACCGTGATAGACAATCGTAACAATGAAGAAGAAAATGATCGTGAAGACGATCGTAGCAATGAAAAAGATGACCGTATAGACGATCGTAACAATGAAGAAGATAATCAATAGACAATCGTAACAATGAAGAAGATGACCGTATAGACGATCGTAACAATGAAGAAGATGACCGTATAGACGATCGTAACAATGAAGAAGATGATCGATAGACAATCATAACAATGAAGAAGATGATCGATAGACAATCATCAAAATGAAAAAAATGATCGATAGACAATCGTAACAATGAAGAAGATAATCAATAGACAATCGTAACAATGAAGAAGATAATCAATAGACAATCGTAACAATGAAGAAGATAATCAATAGACAATCGTAACAATGAAGAAGATAATCAATAGACAATCGCAACAATGAAGAAGATAATCAATAGACAATCGTAACAATGAAGAAGATGACCGTATAGACGATTGTAACAATGAAAAAGATGACCGTATAGACGATGGTAACAATGAAAAAGATGAACGTATAGACAATCGTAAGATAACGAACAATGAAGAAGATGACCGTGATAGACAATCGTAACAATGAAGAAGATGATCAATAGACAATTATGAAGAAGATGACCGTATCGTAACAATGAAGAAGATGACCAATATAGACAATCGTAATAATGAAGAAGATGGCTGTATAGACAATCGTAACAATGAAGAAGATAATCGATAGACAATCGTAACAATGAAGAAGATAATCAATAGACAATCGTAACAATGAAGAAGATGACGGTATAGACGATCGTAACAATGAAGAAGATGACCGTATAGACGACCGTAACAATGAAGAAGATGACCGTATAGACAATCATAACAATGAAGAAGATGACCATATAGACGATCATAACAATGAAGAAGATGACCGTATAGACGATGGTAACAATGAAGAAGATGACCGTATAGACGATGGTAACAATGAAGAAGATGACCGTATAGACAATCATAACAATGAAGAAGATGACCATATACACGATGGTAACAATGAAGAAGATGACCGTATAGACAATCATAACAATGAAGAAGATGATCGATAAGACAATCATAACAATGAAGAAGATGACCGTATAGACAATGGTAACAATGAAGAAGATGTCCGTATAGACAATCATAACAATGAAGAAGATGAGATAGACGATCGATAGACAATCATAACAATGAAGAAGATGATCAATCATGCATAGACAATCATAACAATGAACAAGATGTCCGTATAGACGATGGTAACAATGAAGAAGATAATCCATAGACAATCGTAACAATGAAGAAGATGATCGATAGACAATCATAACAATGAAGAAGATGATCGATAGACAATCATAAAAATGAAAAAAATGATCGATAGACAATCGTAACAATGAAGAAGATAATCAATAGACAATCGTAACAATGAAGAAGATAATCAATAGACAATCGTAACAATGAAGAAGATAATCAATAAACAATCGTAACAATGAAGGAGATAATCAATAGACGATCGTAACAATGAAGAAGATGACCGTATAGACAATCGTAACAATGAAGAAGATGACCGTATAGACGATCGTAACAATGAAGAAGATGACCGTATAGACAATCATAACAATGAAGAAGATGACCGTATAGACAATCGTAACAATGAAGAAGATGATCGTGATAGATGATCGTAACAATGAAGAAGATGACCGTATAGACGATCGTAACAATGAAGAAGATGACCGTATAGATGATCGTAACAATGAAGAAGATGACCGTATAGACAATGGTAACAATGAAGAAGATGATCGATAGACAATCGTAACAATGAAGAAGATGACCGTATAGACAATGGTAACAATGAAGAAGATGACCGTATAGACGATTGTAACAATGAAGAAGATGACCGTATAGACGATGGTAACAATGAAGAAGATGATCGATAGACAATCATAACAATGAAGAAGATGACAATGAAGAAAATAGTCATAGACAATCATAACAATGAAGAAGATGACCGTATAGACAATCGTAACAATGAAGAAGATGACCGTATAGACAATCGTAACAATGAAGAAGATGACCGTATAGACGATGGTAACAATGAAGAAGATGATCGATAGACAATCATAACAATGAAGAAGATGACCGTATAGACAATCATAACAATGAAGAAGATGACCGTTATAGACAATCGTAACAATGAAGAAGATGACCGTATAGAATCAATCGTAACAATGAAGAAGATGACCGTATAGACAATCGTAACAATGAAGAAGATGACCGTATAGACAATCGTAACAATGAAGAAGATGACCGTATAGACAATCATAACAATGAAGAAGATGACTGTATAGACGATCGTAACAATGAAGAAGATGACCGTATAGACGATCGTAACAATGAAGAAGATGATCGATAGACAATCATAACAATGAAGAAGATGACCGTATAGACGATCGTAACAATGAAGAAGATGACCGTATAGACGATCGTAACAATGAAGAAGATGACCGTATAAACGATCGTAACAATGAAGAAGATGACCGTATAGACGATCGTAACAATGAAGAAGATGACCGTATAGACAATCGTAACAATGAAGAAGATGACCGTATAGACAATTGTAACAATGAAGAAGATGACCGTATAGACAATCGTAACAATGAAGAAGATGACCGTATAGACAATAGTAACAGTGAAGAAGATGACCGTATAGACGATCGTAACAATGAAGAAGATAATCGATAGACAATCGTAACAATGCAGAAGATAATCAATAGACAATCGTAACAATGAAGAAGATGATCAATAGACAATCGTAACAATGAAGAAGATAATCTATAGACGATCGTAACAATGAAGAAGATAATCAATAGACGTTCGTAACAATGACGAAAATAATCAATAGACAATCGTAACAATGAAGAAGATGACCGTATAGACGATCGTAATAATTAAGAATATAATCGATAGACAATCGTAACAATGAAGAAAATAATCAATAGACAATCGTAACAATGATGAAATTAATCAATAGACAATCGTAACAATGAAGAAGATAATCAATAGACGATCGTAACAATGAAGAAGATAATCAATAGACGTTCGTAACAATGACGAAAATAATCAATAGACAATCGTAACAATGAAGAAGATGACCGTATAAACGATCGTAACAATGAAGAAGATAATCGATAGACAATCGTAACAATGAAGAAGATGACCGTATAGACAATCGTAACAATGAAGAAAAATGACCGTATAGAGAATCGTAACAATGAAGAAGATAATCAATAGACAATCGTAACAATGAAGAAGATGACCGTATAGACGATCGTAACAATGAAGAAGATGATCGACAGACAATCGTAACAAAGAAGAAAATAATCAATAGACAATCGTAACAATGAAGAAAATAGTCAATAGACAATCGGTAGACAATCGTAAGAATGAAGAAGATAATCAATAGACGATTGTAACAATGAAGAAGATAATCAATAGACAATCGTAACAATGAAGAAGATGACCATATAGACGATCGTAACAATCAAGAAGATGGCCGTATAGACAATACCGTAACAATGAAGAAGATGACCGTATAGACGATCGTAACAATGAAGAAGATAATCAATAGACAATCGTAACAATGAAGAAGATGACCGTATAGACGATCGTAACAATGAAGAAGATGACCGTATACACAATTGTGACAATGAAGAAGATGACCGTATAGACGATCGTAACAATGACGAAGATAATCAATAGACAATCGTAACAATGAAAAAGATGACCGTATAGATGATCGTAACAATGAAGAAGATGTCCGTATAGACAACGTAACAATGAAGGAGATGACCGTATAGACAATCGTAACAATGAAGAAGATGACAATATAGACGATCGTAAGAAGGAAGAAGATGTCCGTATAGACGACCGTAACAATGAAGAAGATGACCGTATAGACGATCGTAACAATGAAGAAGATGACCGTATAGACAATCGTGACAATGAAGAAGATGACCGTATAGACAATCGTAACAATGAAGAAGATAATCGATAGACAATCGTAACTATGAAGAAAATAATCAATAGACAATCATAACAATGAAGAAAATAATCAATAGACAATCGTAACAATGAAGAAGATAATCAATAGACGATCGTAACAATGAAGAAGATAATCAATAGACAATCGTAACAATGAAGAAGATGACCGTATAAACAATCGTAACAATGAAGAAGATAATCAATAGACAATCGTAACAATGAAGAAAATAATCAATAGACAATCGTAACAATGAAGAAAGGCGAAATATGACAATAAGTGACAACTCCACTAATAAAGACAGAGCAAACACGTGACGTTTCGGGTATAACCCTTCGTCAGACAACAAACGAGAAATATTTAGAATCTAGATCTAAGTAATATTCTAAATATTTCTCGTTTGTTGTCTGACGAAGGTAACCCGAAACGTCACGTGTTTGCTCTGTCTTTATTAGTGATTGTCACTATGTCATATTTCGCCTTTGACTTCACTCCACTGTGGCTCCTTCGTATTATTCACAACAATGAAGAAAATAATCAATATACAATCGTAACAATGAAGAAGATAATCAATAGACGATCGTAGCAATGAAGAAGATAATCAATAGACAATCGTAACAATGAGGAAGATGAACGTATAGACGATCGTAACAATGAAGAAGATGATCGATAAGAAGATCCTAACGAAGAGGAAGATGATCGTAAATATGGTATTAACCATGACGAAGATGATCGTAACGACGATGGTAAGAAGGGGAAAATGATCGCAAAGACGACCAAAACAATGAGAATGATGATCGTATAGACGATTGTATCAATGAATAAGATGATTGTAAAGACGATCGTAAAAATGAGGAAGATAATGGTAAAGGCGTTCGTAAGAACGAAGAAGATGAACGTAAAGATCGTATGAATGAGGAAAGATGATTGTAAAGATGATCGTATGAATGAAGAAGATGATCATAAAGATGATCGTATGAATAAAAGATGACCGTAAAGATGATCGTATGAATGAAAGATGATCGTAAAGATGATCATAAAGATGATCGTAAAGATGATAGTAAAGATGATCGTAAAGATGATCGTAGGAATGAGATGATGATATAAAGATGATCGTAAAGATGATCGTAAAGATGATCGTAAAGATGATTGTAAAAATGATCGTAAAGATGATCGTAAAGATGATCGTAAAGATGATCGTAGGAATCGTAAAGATAAGATGATCATAAAAGATGATCATAAAGATGATCGTAAAGATGGTCGTAAAGATGATCGTAAACGATGATCGTCAAGATGATCATAAAGATGATCGTAAAGATGATCATAAAGATGATCGTAAAGATGATCATAAAGATGATCGTAAAGATGATCGTAAAGATGATCGTAAGATGATTGTAAAGATGATCGTAAACATGATCGTAGGAATGAGAAAGATGATCGTAAAGATGATTGTAAAAAAGGTCGTAGAAATGAGGAAGATGATCATAAAAACAATCGTAAGAATGAGGAAGATAATCATAAAAACGATCGTAAGAATGAGGAAGATAATCATGAAAACCATCGTAAGAATGAGGACGATAATCATGAAAACCATCGTAAGAATGAGGAAGATAATCATGAAAACCATCGTCAGAATGAGGGAATATAATCATGAAAACGATCGTAAGAATGAGGAAGATAATCATAGAAAACCATCGTAAGAATGAGGAATATAATCATGAAAACCATCGTAAGAATGAGGAATAGAATCATGAAAACGATCGTAAGAATGAGGAAGATAATCATGAAAACCATCGTAAGAATGAGGAAGATAATCATAAAAGCGATCGCAAGAGCGAGGAAAGGCGATCGTAGAGACGAACGTAAGAATGAGAAAGACAATCGTAAAGACGAGCGTAAGAATGAGGAAGACGATCGTAAAGACGTTTGTAAGAATGAGGAAGACGATCGTAAAGACGTTCGTAAGAATGAGGAAGATGATCGTAAAGACGAGGCGTAAGAATGAGGAAGACGATCGTAAAGACGAACGTAAGAATGAGGAAGACGATCGTAAAAACGAACGTAAGAATGAGGAAAACCATTGTAAAGACGAACTTAAGAATGAGGAAGACAATCGTAAAGACGAACGTAAGAATGAGGAATACAATCGTAAAGACGAACGTAAGAATGAGGAAGACGATCGTAAAGACGTTCGTAAGAATGAGGAAGACGATCATAAAGACGTTCGTAAGAATGAGGAAGACGATCGTAGAGACGAACGTAAGAATGAGGAAGATGATCGTAAAGACAAACGTAAGAATGAGGAAGATGATCGTAAAGATGAAGAATGAGGAAGATGATCGTAAAGATGAACGTAATAATGAGGAAGATGATCGTAGAGACGAACGTAAGAATGAGGAAGACGATCGTAGAGACGAACGTAAGAATGAGGAAGACGATCGTAGAGACGAACGTAAGAATGAGGAAAATGATCGTTAAAACGAACGTAAGAATGAGGAAGACGATCGTGAGACGAACGTAAGAATGAGGAAAATGATCGTAGAGACGAACGTAAGAATGAGGAAGATGATCATAGAGATCTAACGTAAGAATGAGGAAAATGATCGTAGAGACTAAACGTAAGAATGAGGAAGATGATCATAGAGACGAACGTAAGAATGAGGAAGATGATCATAAAGACGATCGTAAGAATAAGGAAGATAATCATAGATGATAGTAAGAATAAAGAAGATAATCGTAAAGACGATCTTAAAAATAAGGAAGATAATCGTAAAGACGATCTTAACAATGAGGTAGATGATCGTAAAGACGATCTTAACAATGAGGTAGATGAGCGTAAAGATGATCTTAACAATGAGGTAGATAATCGTAAAGATGATCTTAACAATGAGGTAGATGATCGTAAAGACGATCTTAACAATGAGGTAGATGAGCGTAAAGACGATCTTAACAATGAGGTAGATGAGCGTAAAGACGATCTTAACAATGAGGTAGATGATCGTAAAGATGATAGTAAGAATGAAGTAGATGATCGTAAAGACGATCTTAACAATGAGGTAGATGATCGTAAAGACGATCTTAACAATGAGGTACATGAGCGTAAAGATGATAGTAAGAATGAGGTAGATGATCGTAGGAACGATCTTAACAATGAGGTAGATGAGCGTAAAGACGATCTTAAGAATGAGGAAGATGATCGTAAAGACGATCTTAACAATGAGGTAGATGATCGTAAAGATGATAGTAAGAATGAGGTAGATGAGCGTAAAAAATGATAGTAAGAATAAGGAAGATAATCGTAAGGACGATCTTAACAATGAGGTAGATGATCGTAAAGACGATCTTAACAACGAGGAAGATGATCGTACAGACAATCTTAACAATGAGGTAGATGATCGTAAAGATGATAGTAAGAATGAGGTAGATGAGCGTAAAGATGATAGTAAGAATGAGGAAGATAATTCGTAAAGACGATCTTAACAATGAGGTAGATAACCGTAAAGACGATCTTAACAGTGAGGAATATGATCGTAAAGACGATCTTAACAATGAGGTAGATGATCGTAAAGATTATAGTAAGAATGAGGAAGATGAGCGTAAAGATGATAGTAAGAATATGAAAGATAATCGTAAAGACGATCTTAACAATGAGGTAGATGAGCGTAAAGATGATAGTAAGAATAAGGAAGATAATCGTAAAGACGATCTTAACAATGAGGTAGATGAGCGTAAAGATGATAGTAAGAATAAGGAAGATAATCGTAAAGACGATCTTAACAATAAGAAGATGAGCGTAAAGATGATAGTAAGAATAAGGAAGATAATCGTAAAGACGATCTTAACAATGAGGTAGATGAGCGTAAATATGATAGTAAGAATGAGGAAGATGATCGTAAAAACGATCTTAACAATGAGGTAGATGAGCGTAAAGATGATAGTAAGAATAAGGAAGATAATCGTAAAGACGATCTTAAGAATAAGGACGATGATCGTAAAGATGATAGTAAGAATATGAAGATAATCGTAAAGACGATCTTAACAATGAAGGTAGATGAGCGTAAAGATGATAGTAAGAATAAGGAAGATAATCGTAAAGATCTTAACAATAGATCTTAAGAATGAGGAAGATGATCGTAAAGACGATCTTAAGAATGAGAAGATGATCGTAAAGACGATCTTAAGAATGAGGAAGATAATAGTAAGCGATCTTAAGAATAAGGACGATGATCGTAAAGATGATAGTAAGAATAAGGACGATGATCGTAAAGATGATAGTAAGAATCAGGAAGATAATCGTAAAGATGATAGTAAGAATAAGGAAGATAATCGTAGAGACGAACGTAAGAATGAGAAAGTATAACAAAGACGATCTTGAATGAATGAGGAAGATAATCATAAAGACGATCTTAAGAATAGGAAGATAATCGTAAAGACGATCTAAAGAATGAGGAAGATAATCGTAAAAGACGATCTTAAGAATGAGAAGATAATAGTAAAGACGATCTTAAGAATGGAGAAGATAATCGTAAAAAAGATCGTAAGAATGAGGAAGATAATCGTAAAGACGATCTTAAGAATGAGGAAGATGATCGTAAAAGATCGTAAGAATGAGGTAGATGAGCGTAAAGACGATCGTAACAATCAGGGAAATGCTCGTAAAGACGATCGTAACAATCAGGGAAATGCTCGTAAAGACGATCGTAACAATCAGGGAAATGCTCGTAA
>JAXRKP010003334.1:7500-17496 GCA_037039925.1 Doris montereyensis | reverse complement strand
TGGGTGACGAGCGGTGGAAAGGATTCTAAGTCACATAGAAATAATGTGCGTCACTTTATGTTGGCAATGTACGTCACCAGTCTGCCGGTACAGGGGACGGGTAGTCCAGCGGCTAGGCGTCGACCTTTCGACTAACAGGTTGTGAGTTAACGCCCCGCCAACGGTTACCAAATCTTTCTCGATTTATCTCGATTAAAACTTACCTCCCCCCCCCCTCCACACACCCCTTTGGTCCATATAGGTGAATCGACACCTAGTCCCATCGGAGACGGACGGTAAAAAGAAGGTCCCGTGTGCAGATCACAAACACTCCGTGCACGCTAAAAGATCCCTCGGCTGTTTACAGGGCAGTCCGGACAAAATTAAAAAATCCTACCAAAAACCCCGAGTTGTGGATGTGGGTAAATCAAATAAACTCAAAATCTCGGTTGTTGTTGTTTACTTTTGTTGATTTGTTTCTTTGTTTGTTTTATTGACATTTCCACTGTCTGTCATATGTGGTGATCTCAGTGTGTATACAGAGGTAAGTGAAAGAGTAAACTTAAAGAGGAGGAACCTACCACCAACGCCTAACATACCACGCCCTTGTGGTCTACCAGCTACCCGTGACGAAGGAAGGGCAAAGCATGAACACTGTTGTGTGTCAATGTGTGTGTCAATCAACTGTGGCTGTGTTGTTTGCGTTGATGGGCTTTTGTTTCATGGCCACTATATCCACTACTATATCCACTACTATATTCACTACTATGTCCACCACTATATCCACTACTATATTCAGCACTATGTCCACCACTATATCCACTACTATATTCAGCACTATGTCCACCACTATATCCACTACTATATTCAGCACTATATCCACTACTATATCCACCACTATATCCACCACTATATCTACCCACTATACCCACTACTATATCCACCACTATATCCACCACTATATCCACTACTACATCCACCACTATTTCCACTACTATTTCCACCACTATATCCACCACTATTTCCACTACTATTTCCACCACTATATCCACCACTATTTCCACTACTATTTCCACCACTATATCAACTACTATATTTACCACTATATCCACTACTATTTCCAGCACTATATCCACCACTATATCCACTACTACATCCACCACTATATCCACCACTATATCCACTACTATATCCACCACTATATCCACTACTATATCCACCACTATACCCACTACTATATCCACCACTATATCCACCACTATATCCACTACTATATCCACCACTATATCCACTACTATATCCACCACTATATCCACTTCTATATCCACCACTATATCCACCACTATATCCACAACTATATCCACTACTATATCCACCACTATATCCACAACTATATCTACCACTATATCTACCACTATATCCACTACTATTTCCATTACTATTCCACTACTATTTCCACTACTATTTCCACTACTATTTCCACTACTATTTCCACTACTATTTCAACTACTATTTCCACTACTATTTCCACTACTATTTCCACTACTATTTCCACTACTATATCAACTTCTACATCCACCTCTATATCCACCACTATATCCACTACTATTTCCACTACTATATCAACTACTACATCCACTACTATTTCCACTACTATATCAACCACTATATCCACTACTATATCCACCACTATATCCACCACTATATCCACCACTATATCCACTACTATATCCACCACTATATCCACTTCTATATCCACCACTATATCCACCACTATATCCACAACTATATCTACCACTATATCCACTTCTATATCCACCACTATATCCACTTCTATATCCACCACTATATCCACCACTATATCCACTACTATTTCCATTACTATTCCACTACTATTTCCACTACTATTTCCACTACTATTTCCACTACTATTTCCACTACTATATCAACTTCTACATCCACCTCTATATCCACCACTATATCCACTACTATTTCCACTACTATTTCCACTACTATATCAACTTCTACATCCACCTCTATATCCACCACTATATCCACTACTATTTCCACTACTATATCCACTACTATATCCACCAAAGAAATATGAGTGTTGCACCGTGCAAGTATTCTAAACACAGACTTTTAATTGGTCACCCACTTTAAAACACAGAGGATTTAAAGCTGCAACACAGGGGACTTAAAGTTGCTATACAGAGGACTTAAAGCTGCAACACAGGGGACGTAAAGTTGCTATACAGAGGACTTAAAGCTGCAACACAGGGGACCTAAAGTTGCTATACAGAGGACTTAAAGCTGCTACACAGAGGACTTAAAGCTACTACACAGAGGACTTAAATATGCTACATAGAGGACTTAAAGGTGCTACACAAAAGTCTTAAAGCTGCTACACAGAGGACTTAAAGCTGTTACACAGAGGACAAAGCTGCTACACAGAGGACAAAGCTGCTACACAGAGGATTTAAAGCTGCTACACAGAGGATTTAAAGCTGCTACACAGAGGATTTAAAGCTGCTACACAGAGGATTTAAAGTTGCTACACATAGGACTTAAATCTACTACACAGAGGACTTAAAGATGCTACACAGAGAACTTAAAGCTGCTACACAGAGAAATTAAAGCTGCTACACAGAGGATTTAAAGTTGCTACACATAGGACTTAAAGCTACTACACAGAGGACTTAACGCTGCTACACAGAGGGTTTAAAGCTGCTACACAGAGGATTTAAAGCTGCTACACAGAGGACTTAACGATGCTACACAGAGGATTTAAAGATGCTACACAGAGGACTTAAAGCTGCTACACAGAGGATTTAAAGCTGCTACACAGAGGACTTAAAGATGCTACACAGAGGATTTAAAGCTGCTACACAGAGGATGTAAAGCTGCTACACAGATGATTTAAACCTGCGACACAGAAGATTTAAAGCTGCTACACAGAGAACTTAAAGCTGCTACACAAAGGATTTAAAGCTGCGACACGGAGGATTTAAAGCTGCTACACAGACGATTTAAAGTTGCTATACAGAGGATTTAAAGCTGCTACACAGAGGACTTAAAGCTGCTAGTGGAACGTTCCATTTAATGAAGTTTGTTGAAATGGTAAAAATCAAAAACGGGGGAATCCCCTTACCTGCAGCAGTGTTCGTTCTGGTTCCATGCATCCATTCTAGTGCGAGAATGCCATCCAGCGTGTCTATTTCGGTGCTGAAGGTACTGAGAGAAAGAGATACACTTATTACATGATGTGGCAATTATTTTAGATAATTTTTGAAAAAGACAAACTTATTACATAATGTGAAGGAAATGACATTGAATAATATTTAAATCTCCATAGGAACAAAGAAGAGACAAATACAAGGAAAAGACAGAAAGAAAACCTGGTCACCATGGGGATCGAAACCGTGACCACTGTGTCAACCGACACCCATCGCCTTGCCATGATAAGAATGCGTGCTATCAACCGAGTTAACTACGCTCCTTAAGCACTGTTTGTTTTTATTTCTTGTTGTAAATAATATGAAGGAGAGTACAATCATTGCATGTGGCAATAATAGCAACACGGTTAGGCATCCAATCGAATGGATCATTGCTACACGGTTAGGTACCCAATCAAATAGATCATTGCAATACGGTTAGGTACCCAATCAAATGGATCATTGCAATACGATTAGGTACCCAATCAAATGGATCATTGCAATAGGTTAGGTATCCAATCAAATGGATCATAGCAATACGGTTAGGTATCCAATCAAATGGATCATTGCAATACGATTAGGTATCCAATCAAATGGATCATTGCAATACGATTAGGTACCCAATCAAATGGATCATTGCAATACGATTAGGTACCCAATCAAATGGATCATTGCAATACGATTAGGTATCCAATCAAATGGATCATTGCAATACGGTTAGATATCCGATCAAATGGATCATTGCAATACGGTTAGGTATCCAATCAAATGGATCATTGCAATACGGTTAGATATCCAATCGAATGGATAATTGCAATACGGTTAGGTACCCAATCAAATGGATAATTACAATACGGTTAGGTACCCAATGAAATGTGAAGGAGGATACACTCATTGCATGTGGCAATGATAGCAATACGGTTAGGTACCCAATCAAATGGGAAGAACCCCCCCCCCCCTCCCGAAATATCTGAAGTAAGGTTCAAACCCAGTACCTCTGGGTCGCAGTGCAATGCCTTTGTTTGAGTATGTCTGTGCAAACGCCCTACATGTTATAGGTTTGGTTTTGACAAGTTGTTCCACCAAAGTCTATTATACTGTTGGCGGACTTTAATTTGATTTGATTTGATTTGATCTGATTTGATCTAGCCACATGCACAGCTAAGGTGTGTTAATTTTGCCCAGCCTGCCCTGGAAACAGTGAAAGGGATCTTTAACGTGCACAGAGTGTTGTGATATGCACACGGGACCTCCTACTAAAATACCTCTGGCACTTGGTAATTCGAATTAGTCAATCAAGGTTATTACTATTACTATTATGCTATGTCACTTATTCTAACTGATAACATTAAATATGCTCGGTATTAATGACGACATCGATTACACCGTGAAACAATTGCCATGACAATAAGACTTAAAAGTTAATGACTGACCTGTCATAGACCCTCTCGTCAAACATAATGGCGGGCCACTCTTGTACTGGACGGTTTGATGTCAAACCCTGAAGAAACTCCTGCAATGAAAGGGTGGGGAGGGGGCGGGGAGGTAGAAACACAGATGAAAAAAACAGGCTGAGGTACGCTGGGTTGACTATTGAATTTGAAGCCGAATTTTCTTGTTCTGGCCTTTTTTAGCTGCTGGGAAGCATAGGCCATCAACAAATAATCTCCAATCACTTCTCTCCTGGTCCAGCCTCTCCATAGATTCCCATTTTTGCCCCGTCTTCTTCATCTCTCCCTCCAGTTCTCTTCCTCCATGTAGCCCTTGGCCGACCTCTCAATCTTTTACCCTGTGGGTTCCATGTAAGACTATGTCTTGTTATTGTGTTTGGGTCTTCTTTCTAAGCGTGTGGCCTATCCATCTTCATTTCTTTCATTTTAAATCTTTTTCAGCTGATACTTGTCAGTTCTTTCCCATAGATCAATGATTGAGATAACTTCAGGCCAGAATATTTGACAATTCTCCTCAGACATCTATATATGAATGCTTGCATTTTTGTAGGGTAGTTTTTGTGGTTCTTCGTTTCTGAACCATATGTTAGCACTGACTTGACATTTGAATTGAATATTCTTAAGTTTGATTCTTTCTGGTAACATTTGAACTGATCCTTAAGTTTGATTCTTTCTGGTAAACTCTTACTGGACCATACCTAGTTAAGGCAAAAAATACTTGTCGTGCCTTCTGTATCCTGGTTTTGACATATTCTTCCGCCCTTGCCAACAATCAGGCTACACAGGTAGCAAAATTTGTCCATATTTTGCAGCGGTTCTCCTGTTAGGGTTATTAGCAGAGTGATGCAGGTTTTGCAGTTGCAAAGAATCTTAGTTTTCTTATAGTTGAGTCTAAGTCCCACAGATGATGCAATGGTCTCAATGGCATCCGTTTTCTCCTGCATTTGCTTGTGTGTGTGGGAAAGCAAAGCAATATCATCAGCGAAGTCTAGGTCGTTGACTTGTTTTGTTACAGTCCATCGAATGCCATTTCTGCTTCCATCTGTTGTATTTTTCATCAGGACGTCGATGGCTAAAAGAAACAGAAAGGGAGAAAGAAGACAGCCTTGGCAAACTCTCGTCTTAACGCTGAAAGATTCAGAAACTTCTCCAGCATGTATTACTTTCGCAGGCATATCTTCATATATGATTCCTGTATTATTCTTGTAAATTTTAAGGATACTGCATAATGTCGTAGGAGCTTCCAAAGAGAATCCATATGAAGGCTGTCAAATGCTTTCTCAAAGTCGATGAAATTTATGTAAAGAGGTGAATCCAACTCAAACAATTGTTCGACAAAGATGCACAATATGGCTATTTAGTCTAGTACACGATCTATCTAGTCTAAGTACTGTTTTCTCCTCTCGTAGTTCGGCATCAATTGTAATAGTAATAATAATAAAATAATAATAATAATAATAATAATAATAATAATAATAATAATAATAATAATAATATAATATTAATAATAATAATAATAATATTAATAATAATAATAATAATAATAATAATATTAATAATACTAATAATGACAATAATAATAATGATAATGATAATAATAATAATAATAGAAATAATAATAATAATAATAATAATAATAATAATAATAATAATAATAATAATAATAATAATAATAATAATAATAATAATAATAATAACAATAATAATACTGATAATATAAAGAATAATAGTAATAACAATAATAATAATAATAATAATAATAATAATAATAATAATAATAATAATAATAATAATAATAATAATAATAATAATAATAATAATAATAATAATAATAGGAATAATAATAATAACAATAATAATAACAATAAAATAATAATAATTATAATAATAAAAGAAGAAGAAGAAGAAGGAGAAGAAGAAGAAGAAGAGAAGAAGAAGAAGAAGAAGAAGAAGAAGAAGAAGAAGAAGAAGAAGAAGAAGAAGAAGAAGAAGAAGAAGAGAAGAAGAAGAAGAAGAAGAAGAAGAAGAAGAAGAAGAAGAGAAGAAGAAGAAGAAGAAGAAGAAGAAGAAGAAGAAGAAGAAGAAGAAGAAGAAGAAGAAGAAGAAGAAGAAGAAGAAGAAGAAGAAGAAGAAGAAGAAGAAGAAGAAGAAGAAGAAGAAGAAGAAGAAGAAGAAGAAGAAGAAGAAGAAGAAGAAGAAGAAGAAGAAGAAGAAGAAGAAGAAGAAGAAGAAGAAGAAGAAGAAGAAGAAGAAGAAGAAGAAGAAGAAGAAGAAGAAGAAGAAGAAGAAGAAGAAGAAGAAGAAGAAGAAGAAGAAGAAGAAGAGAAGAAGAAGAAGAAGAAGAAGAAGAAGAAGAAGAAGAAGAAGAAGAAGAAGAAGAAAGAAGAAGAAAAACAAGAAGAAAAACAAGAAGAAAAAGAGAAGAAGAAGAAGAACGAGAAGAACGAGAAGAACAAGGAAAACGAGAAGAACAAGAAGAATAAGAACAAGAAGAACAAGAAGAACAAGAAGAATAAGAAGACAAATTATGACTATAATATTAAAAAAAAAACCAACCCACAATCATAGGGGCATGACTACCTTAATGAATTCCAACTGCAGGGTAAAATTCTCTTTGCCGATGCTGGTCGAGGAGTCAACGACGAATGAAATATCAACTGGAGCTGCTTCACACTCTAAATAGGGTAACAAAGAATAAATAGCCGTTTGATTAGAATTGATTTACCCATATCCACAACTAAGGTGATCTCGGGGTTTTTGGTAGGATTTTTAATTTTACGTGAACTGCCCTGTAAACAGCCAAGGGATCTTTAACGTGTACAGAGTGCTGTGATCTGCACACGGGACCTCCTTTTTATCGTCCGTCTCCGATGGGATTTGATGTTGATCCGCCTACCTGAACAAGGGGGTGGGGGAAGACTGCTCGAAAAAACTCGAGATTAGTTTTCAACTGTTGGCGGGGCTCGATTTCACTACCGTTTGGTTGCTAGGCTGACACCCTGCCTATGGACTACAAAGTTCCCTAGAGATATTACTATAATAGTCAGAGAGACGAAATCAGCAAAAGAAAAGAAAAAGAAGATGATCCAGAGGTAGGTTAATCAATTAAGAAACGAAAATGCACAGATAATAATATTGACGAACAGATTGCCTATTATTATTTTCTTTGAAAAGCAGTATATATCGTAATGATAAACAAATACATTGACAACGCTTAAAAGTAAAATATGAATAAATAAATGGAAAACTAGATCTAAATAAGGAAGTCATAATGATCAAAAATGAGAAATTTATAAAGACAGACAATAAGTGTTGAAGAAATGAATCAATGAGGACACATGAATAAATGAATAACAAAAACTGCCAAATATTACTCGGGGAGATAGATTCAAAATGTATAATACAGGAAGTTCTACTTCTGTTACACATAATTTTTTCCTTATAACAACAGTAAAAATATAGAGTACTTACAGTTAAAAAAAAAAAGGTAGTAATCCTTTCAAAGATGCCATTATTGATATGGAGGTCTTTCATTTAAAATGTGTGTACGATGAATGAATGAGCATTGTTCTTATTGGTTACAGTATATTCAATCATTTTTAAAAACTTCTTGATTGTATTAAGATTATGGGACATTTAAAGGTCAAATAACCTATATAGCATATGACATGATATGATATGATAATAAATGAATAAAAGTTTGACGAAATGGAAAAAACAAGATGACCTACTGTGTGTTTGATACAAAAGACTTACTAGGCGGATTCTTGGGTGCTGTTGTTCAACATCCCACGTGATGGTCACAAGGCGGGTGGATGGGCCAAGAACAGGAACGATACGAGAGAAATGGAGTAGGGAATCAATAATTCATTAAGACAAGTAAATTGAAGCGAAAAGTGTCAATATTATATGTTATTCAATGGATTTCCACCTGAGAGAGATGGAGGCACAGAGAGAAGTAGAGACAGAGACACAAACAGACAACAGAGACAGAGACAAAGACAGAGACATATATATATATATATATATATATATATATATATATATATATATATATATATATATAGTTAGATAGATAGATAGATAGAGTAGATAGATATACAGATAGATAGATAGATAGATAGATAGATAGATAGATAGATAGATAGATAGATAGATAGACAGATACATATATAGATAGATGGACAGATACTTAAATACAAAAATGGATAGCGAAAGAAAGAGAGGGAGAGAGGGAGAGAGAAGAGAGAGAGAGAGAGAGAGAGAGAGAGAGAGAGAGAGAGAGAGAGAGAGAGAGAGAGAGAGAGAGAGAGAGAGAGAGAGAGAGAGAGAGAGAGAGAGAGAGAGAGAGAGAGAGAGAGAGAGGAGAGAGAGAGAGAGAGAGAGAGAGAGAGAGAGAGAGAGAGAGAGAGAGAGAGAGAGAGAGAGAGAGAGAGAGAGAGAGAGAGAGAGAGAGAGAGAGAGAGAGAGAGAGAGGAGAGAGAGAGAGAGAGAGAGAGAGAGAGAGAGAGAGAGAGAGAGAGAGAGAGAGAGAGAGAGAGGAGAGAGAGAGAGAGAGAGAGAGAGAGAGAGAGAGAGAGAGAGAGAGAGAGGGGGGGGAGGGAGAGAGAAAGAGTAGGAGAGACCGACAGACAGACAGACAGACAGAAAGAGAGACTGACGGGCAGACAGGGAGATACACAGACAGACAGACAGACAGAGACAGAGACAAAGAGACAGAAAGAGGGAGAGAAAGAGACTCAGAGACGGAGACAGAGACAAAGATATACAGAGACACAGGCGGACAGATAGTGACAAAGACAGGCAGATAGAATTACATGTAAAGAAAGTCTCCAGAAAATAACCATTACATCACCGTCATTGTGAACATATTTGTTTTCAAATAAATAAATAAACAAACAGACAGAAAATGAAAACCAGTATATATAAACATAGATACCGTGACGATGGATGAATAATATTAATACTATGATGAAAAAGAAAGCAAAAAAGACAGAAATCAAAATATAGCATTCTAACAGATACCCAACATGGATTTACACAAAAATGAAGCTGTGAAAGTCACCTTATTACAAAGTTTAATGACTTCATCAATTCCCTGAGTCAAGGAAGCCAAGCAGATTCTATGCCCATGGACTTCTCAACGGCTTTTGACAAAATGACCACTATGGATTACTGAGAACAACCGAATGACTGGTTGTGTTAAAGGTTATTCTATTGAATGGATAAGGTCATTTCTTTTTGGATGAACGCAAAGGTATTGTTAAAGATCCTAAATCTAGTCCCAAATCAGTACTTTCACAGACATGTCACCCAAGGAACCGGCTTGGGTCCTCTTGTCTCCTTAATAT
>JAXRKP010003333.1:0-17570 GCA_037039925.1 Doris montereyensis | reverse complement strand
GAGGCGTGCTTACTAAAGGCCAGTCACCCGAAATTAGGTCAACGAATGTTTTGGTCCTATGGTCCCGTCTCGATCAACACGTGGCTGACAAGGTGTGAAGCGACAGACAGTGCACGTCAACAAGACGATACATCAAAAAAAGTATTCGATACCTTCTGCCTCTCTCGGTTATAGTGAATTTTACGTAGAGGCGATGAATTTCAATTCTGCTTTCCGAGTATCGTTCTAAATAGTTTCGGACAACCAATTCGAAATTCGAATGTCCAAAGTGATGATAGAAGAGACGAGTCGGCCATTGTCTTGTCTTCTCTTGAGACTCTGATAACGTGGATAGTACCAGCTAGCCCTAACTGCATTTCAGATAAGTTGTTTACTTTCTTCCCTTATTGCAGCGATAAATTTGTAATTATACATTTCGCACCTTCAGTGTAAATTTTTGTCTTCATTGATACTTCCTTTCATTCATTCTCTATCATTTCTTCTTTCCAGACCCAGTGAGATATAGATCTACTCTTATCATCACTGTCTTTTTCTTTCTTTCTCTTTTATGTTTTTCTTCTGACATCACATTATGCTTATTAACAGTGAACAATGGGTAGGAAGTGCTGTGTAGTAGGTTGCACTACTGGTTACAGAACTAACCAATCCAAAGAGAAAATTGCCATTTACGGTTTTCCAAAAGACAGTGAAAAATGCCGTGAATGGTTAGCTTGCCTTCCCAATAAACTTGCCATTGAAAATGTCACCGGTAACATGGGAGTATGTACAAGTCACTGGCCAGTTGATGTTCCCATGCTTCGGCCTCCTGGAAGTCGGTTTGAAGTACCTGCAATTCCACCAACAGTTTTTCTCAATATTCCGCCCTCGTGCATCCCCACTCCAGTGAGCAGCACGACTCCACGGGGTACAATGAAATCAACTGTGGAATCCAGAACTGTTGATTTTGATGAAATGACTGAATTTTTGAAACGTGATTCATTGTGTGCAGACACTTTTGACAAATTGTTTCAAGAGCGGCTTGCACATAAAGGCTTTATTAGTTCTTATACTAACACTTATGTTTTTTTCAGTGAAGGTCGGACTGGGCCAGTGCCTGACTTCTGTGTTTATTTTTCCATTGATGAGGATTGTGAACATTTTACTTTGCGATACGAAGCCTATAAAAATGTTCTTCGTGTTTATCATAATTTCCTAAAAACAGTGAAGACGTGGAGTCAATTTGATGAAATTGTTAGGCTTGTTTCAACTGCTGATGATTGTGAAAACGACAAAGTTAATTTCATCAACCGCAACATTTCATTATTAAATGTCCCCAAAAACAAGCGTGTTTACACTCACAGTGATCTTCTTCTTGCCTTTACGTGGTTGAACCAATCAAGGAGTTTGTATCTTCAACTGAGGAATCATTTACAGCTTCCATCAATAAGTACCTTAAAGAAAATTACCTCCATTGCCAAGAACACTAGTGATGACAACATGTTTTTATCAGTTTTTTCCAGTATGGATGAAAGAAATAGGAAATGTATTTTAATCATTGATGAAATTTATGTGAAAGCTTCCAGACATAGAGGGTTCTGTTTTTTGGTTACGTTGATAATCCTGATAAAATTGCAACAACATTACTTTGTGTGATGGTAGCGTTTTTCGGTGGTCAAACTTTTTCTCGCAAAAATTTTGCCATGTCACGCTCTTACTTCTTCGTTTCAATTCAATCAAGTGTATGATGTTATTTTTCTTTTGAGAAATGTGGTGTGTCACAGTTATTGGCATTGTAAATGACAATAACCGCGTGAATCAACTTTTTAAAATGTTCAAATCCCATCCTTCTTCTCCCTGGAGAGCAGTATTTCACTCAACTGACTCCACGCCTTTATTTCTTTTGTATGACACAGTTCATTTAGTTAAAAACATACGCAACAATTGGCATTCTGAAAATTTGGCAGCAGCTGGAGTTTTTTCTGGAGATCCACAACCACGACTCGCCAAATGGTCAGATCTGGTAGAGCTATATAATCAATGACTTCAGCAGCACAATGGTCAAGCTCTCAGAACTCACCAAGTCAGCAATTTTCCCAACCAATATCGAAAAACAAAAAGTTCCCCTAGCTCTACAAGTTTTCAGTGAAAAAACCAGTGTTGCACTGAAAACATCATCTGTATCACAGACATCATGGAAAATTACAGCTTATTTGTTGATTCAGTACTGACCTGTGGAGGTGTTAAATACCAAATCCCCAAAGGAGCACGTCCGTTTCCGCAATCCAGTACGAAGAGTCATAGATTCAACAGAAGAAGGCCAACGGCAAATGCAGATTCTGAAAGCTTGGGCTGAATTAGCAAAATTAATGAAAACAGCCAAAGGTCAAAGAACAAAATCACTTTCTTACAAAGGATACTCGCTGCTCTGGAATGGACCTGCAACTGCTTGCAGGATTCGAGCAACTACTTATTAACAAATAGAAACCTCACTCTCGCTACCGGGCATGTTGCCTTAGGATTCTGCCGGCAAGATGATATTGAGCACCACTTCCCCGCTCACTTTCGGATGTCAGCTGGATGCACCTATTATATCACCGCTGAAGATGTTGCTCACACCCATGCACTGGACAGAGCAAAATTAATGCTTGAGAGTGATCCTAGCATCGCACCCTTACCCATGTTGACCATTCCTGCCCACATTGCAATAAACATCTGACAGATGACGAGGTGCGCATACTCGATTGCCTGCAAGATCTAGTCAAGGACATGGGCTCAGACGAGAAAATGGCACTGTTTTATATTGGCGGTTATGTGGCATCAAAACACCCAAACCTGAAAGGAGACAATGCAACAGTCCCAAGTGAAGTCCAAAGCTTTACAAATTCTATGGATCGTGGCGGACTAAGCATTCCATCTGCTGGACTGTTTCAAATGTTGACACATGCCTACGCTTTTGCAACTCCTCGAAAGAACAGATGTGCCGCAAGAGACTTGTGAATATTTTCAGTGACTTCCCTGCTCTTTTCCATTTTGAAATTGCTGTGGAGAAGACTGCTCTTGCAAGAATTACAAATATTCTTCTAAAGCGATTCTGCCTCCAAATACAGACAAAACACGGAGATGAAAAACAGCGGAGAAAAGTCGCCAAGCTGACATCTTCTTCTCAGTAGCTCACCCTGCCCTGTTACAAAAACAACACCAAAACATTCTCACCACAACCACCAACAGTAACAAAAGCAGCAACAAAAACACCACCACCAACAACAACCATTGCTACTATGTACTCCACCTACAAGTATTGCTCCTCCTCCTCCTACTACTACTACCACTTTAACTGCTGCTGCTACTACTACTACTGCTACTACTACTACTACTACTACTACTAATACAGTACTACAACTACTACTACATGTAAGTGATAAAGAGTCAAGTCACTGTTGGGTATGAGAGGTGAAACAAAGGGACACAAAAATAAGAAAATACCCAAATGATTTATTGACATTATAATGATTATAACAAAACCCAAAACTCACTGTCTGTTTTGTACATGTCAATAAATCGTTGGGTATTTTCTTATTTTTATGTCCCTTTATTTGTTTTACTACTACATGTACCTTTAATAGATCTAGTATTACTAGTATCACAACATACTACACGTCTGTTAAATGTTTTTGTTTTTGAAGCTTTGTAATGAACACTCCAATCCTTGATAAGCACTGTTTCTAACTCTAGGCTCTGTTTCTCCTGTCAACCATCTCTAACTGTCTAGTTGTTGCAGGAAGGTTTATTCTCGTATAGATCTAGAACTTTCTTAGAACCTAGATCTAGATCTAAATCTATGTTTACGTTTCTTTTCCTATTTTACGTGCATGAGTTTTCTAATTTGTTTCATGAAACGTCGATGATGGTAGATCTAGATCTTATATATTCTAGATAGTAATAATATAATAATATAGACCTACGATTAGAAATCTAAATTTTCTAAAATCTAATACATAATCTAGATCTAGATATATACAGTATGCATTACATTTAGGTTTTTTAATCGCTCGCAACACAGTTGATTAGGTCTAGTTTGAGCTAATGGCTCACTCGCCAACCACGCCATGCGGCTTCGCGATGGGACCAAAACATTGTTGACCTAATTTCGGGTGACTGGCCTGTTAGTAAGCACGCCTCGACTGGGTCCCAATATGCTATGATGCAACATTGCACTGGGTCCCAATATGCTATGATGATGCAACATGCACTGGGTCACAATATGCTAAGATGCAACATCAGAAAAAGGGTACCCATTCTGTTTAGAAGATGCTTGATATCACCACGCAAAAAAATTGTAAAATTTGGAAAAGGTTTCCCACCTTGATTGCTAAGAATAGCTCTTGTCAATGTTTCTGACTGTGGGGCCAAGTACAATCTTCGATAGATGAACGTTTTCATAAATCTAGACATTTCCCAATTTTGCACATCTCTTAGTATTGGGGACTAAGTTTCCTTTTATACATTATATCTATGGCTTAGCAACAAAACTGTTGATATCACAAAAAATATACGCACTACGCGTATGTAATTATATAATTATACGTAAAGATATTCAATGTTTGACTAGAGCTGTCAACGTCGGAGGATTGTGTCGTTCAACTCTGCGAAGGCCGAGCTCATCAATGTCCGCTGTTGACCTTTCGGCTTCCATGTAGCGATCATTTTCTCTGCACACACGGCTCAGTAGAGACAAAATGTTTTTTATCTTGTCATCCACCACATTCGGTTCACGGATTTCCTATGAGAAGACGGGAAAAACATTTTACGGTTCAAAACATATGCAGGAATTTATGCATTGCCGAAGGGGCTCAACTGTGAAAGAGAAAATAACCTTTTTTTACAAAAGGGGAGCATCAACTTTTTAGAAAAGAAAAGATGTGAAAAAACAAAGAAAACACAAAAAAATCTAAATTTCACAAGCATATTCAGTATTAATTTCAATTTCAATCATCTTTATTGATCCTTTAAAAAAGGAAATTATACTGGTGTTATCACAATTTCCGTTTGAAAAATAAAAGAATACATCACTGCATTTAAATTAAAAACAAATTCAACTTAGTTAATCATTAAATGTTTAGATTTTAGGAGAAGTATACAAAAATTCAAAGATGGGTAAATAAATAGTGCGGTGAAACAATATATATAAAAATTTAAAAAAACAGATAGAATAATCATAGACAAATCAGTTTAGCTTCATACACATTCATTAACTTATCATAAATCATTCATTCACCATCCATCAATTTACATTTCTTTAACATTGTGAGGAAAACGCCATTGTGCTTTCTAAGTAAGGTATGGTCAAACTTTCGTATGGCACTTGGAAGAAAAGATCTTAAATATCGCTCAGTGCGGGATTTTAAATGTATAAGTCGACCGCTTATACTACTTGTTTTGGGTATGGAGAATTGAGGGTGGGTGTTGTCTTTAAATATACTCCTGAGTTTGATCTTGCATTGAATCTCATACAGATCTTCAAAGTTCCCCGGCTCTACATCATTTATGAGTTTCCCTATGTGTTTCAGCGTCCTATTAAATTTCTTCTTTTCTCTATCTCTTGTATTTCCTCCCCAAGCAGTTATACTAAAAATAATAATACTTTTTATGCAAGCACATAACACAGTAGTAATCATTTCAAAGTATTTTAAGCTTTGTAAAAACTAAACTGAAAACAAAAGTAAATTAAATCAAATACAATACAGATTTTTTAATGTAAAATGGACCCGGAATATCAGTTGAGCAGAAATTTGATAAAAAAATGTACCCTGTCCACTGTATTTGGTGATTCCAGGGTGAATAAAAAGAGAAAACAGCAAGATGACAAGATTTATGTTTTGTTTCATGGTAAATTTACTCCATCCACCGCATGCCATGATCGTAGGGGTGGGTGACCTCAGGGTTAATGTCAGGAGACAGCAAGTTTACAAACGTATGAAAGAGTGAAAGGAGAGGAGGAATTCAGGCATGCAAGTAGCACCCACCTACGTATCGTAAAAAGGAACATGAAAGGGCTTTGTTTGTTTGTTTGTTTGTTTATTTGTTTAACTGGAGTTTACCCCGTCCATCATTTGCAGTGATTTCTCAAGGTGAATTAAAGATGAAAGGATAAGTAAAAGAGTGAAAGGAAAGAAGTAGGACCTACCAGTAACTCCCATCAACCGGCCACAAATAAAACGGAAAGCAAACAAAAAAAGACAAGGAGAGATCGACAGACAGACAGACAGACAGACAGACAGACAGAAGAACCTGGACAGAACGCAAGCATACCACATCCTTGAAATCATACTGCTGCCATTGTTACATTTGCTGCTGGTTGATGATGATAATGAAGATGATGATAATGAAGATGATGATAATTATTCAGTAATAACGATAACTATGAAAATAAGGTTGAAGATCATGACAGTAATAACGATGATTAGGATAAAAATGACAGTGCTAATGATAAAAATAAGGATGACAATGATAAAAATGATGATGACAATGATAAAAATGATGATGACAATGACAAAAATGATGACAATGATAAAAATGATGATGACAATGATAAAAATGATGGATGATGATGACAACGATCAAAAGGAAAAAAATGAGATAAAGACCATAGATATGATAATAAAAACGATGACGATAATGATGATAACGATAAAAATAATGATCACAGAAGAAGAAGAAAGATTCCTACCAAGAAGGCGGCACTTTCCATCCGTGCCAACAAATCTTTCACAGACGACAGCAAATTGTAGGCATTTCGAACCAACATGCGATCACCCTGAAGAGAAGGACATTTGAAAAACTGCAATCAGTGGTGGTGGTGGTGGCGGTGACACGCTGTGCTATACTAATTTCTTATAAACGTATCAATGGCCTTAAGCAAAACAATAAAACATATCTCATAATTTCCAAAAACAGACATAGCTCTGTAAACTTGAAGAAATCAAGTCTTTATTCTGTGGGGGGGGGTAATGATATGTTGTCCCAAAGAGAAAAACTATCTTGGTCTTGTATGAAACAGAAATAGATACGGCCGATTAAGGGGGGACGCGGTTGAGGAATCGCGTAAAATATTAGACTTACTTTTGAATTATCGATTTTCTGTTTTCATGCTATTATACAGGATAGATAGCTGCTAAATCGATTTAGCTAAGTCTCAATATCCAAAAATGACGATAAAATGCTTCTAATTGATTTGAAAGTGAGTGAGGTTTGATCGATTTTGAGCAAGAAATGCATAAAATGCCCTTGACAACGGGTTTCATAGAAGGCTAACTAGATATCAAACCATAGCATATTATACATCGTTGGAATCGGCAGTTCAAGAGCAGTCCGATGGTGAACTCGCTAGTTTTGTACGAAACGATACCGAATCCTTATATTCAAATGAATGACACCTATTTCAAACAATTTCATTGGCCGAGGCGGGGGTGTGTCGAAATCCGATGCAGCAATAGGCCAAACTTTTCCTTTCCGGGCGACCTCGACCCACAAGCCCCCGCGTGAGCCCCAAACAACGCGGGGTCTTTGAGCTGTTTTGATCGCATACGACGAGCTAAGACTGTGACGAAATTCACATTGCTGAGATTTTTGGCTGCAATTTTGCTTCGTTTTCCCATCAAACCTTCATTTTCCTCATTCAGGTAAGTAAACGAATCATAATTATAGTTATTTTATGTATGTAACCATCCTATTTTGTGTTGTGTTTGATTGGGAATGCGATACGCTGAGTGACTGATTTCACAAACAATGGAAGTGTGCATGTTATTCAAGTTGTGGTCGAATCAAAAAGTAGATCTAGATTCTAGATCTAAATCTGGCTCCAGATTTAGTTTCTATGCCTTGTTATATTAATTGACATCATGTAAAGTAGCCCTTCAACGACTTTTTTCAGCGTAGATCTAGATCTAGATCTAGTATCTTGATTTTTTGTGATAAGGGGCCACGTGTTTTTCGACAACCTGTTGATGTTTTGCTTTCTATTTTTATTAGGTATGGTGCAGGGAAACGGATGCTTTTTGATAATATAGGGAACTATGTTATTTTTCCTTTTGTTGTAACACACATCATTAGCTATAATAGATATTTTCACATTTATTTCAGTTTTCTTGGGAGGAAAAGACTTGGTTAATTAGTTTTGTAAGGATACTCTTTCATCCTTTGTTTCCTAATTCTTTTTTATGATTCTCATACATTGTCTCTCTTTTTTCTACAGTTGTTATTAGAATAATTTTGTGAAGATGCCTGCTACTAAGGCTTCTACGAAGAAGTTAGGTTCGAAGATTAGGATGAAATCGAGTAGGAAAGTGGCGTTGGAGAAGGCAAGAGCGGCTTTTGTAGCAGCAGCGGCTGCAGCAGCAGCAGCAGCAGGGCAACAGGATGAGATGCCTTTGACCCTCAACCATCTTCTCCTTCTCCTTCCCCCACCCCTCCATGTCAGCATCAGCCCGGAAGCTTTCTTTTCTTCCGCGTGACGAGCCTGTACCATCTGATTCTCCGTTCTCTATGGGGCCTACTGATAGTGCAGCTTTTCTGCCTCAGGAATTGATCAGATTCTTCTTTGTCCCTTTTGTTTCGAGCCTACTTTATCTCTTGCTAAAGGTGACAAGACATTTGGACTCGCTATTCTCCTGAAGCTCTCATGTAGAACGTGCTGTAAGGTCCTGTCTACCCAGCATACGTCTGCAAAGATCGACAGGGTGTTCGAGGTGAACCGCAGGGCAGTGGCGACATCCATCGCAACTGGTATGGGGCAGGCAGGCCTTACAGCTTTCTGTGAGATGATGGACATGCCTCTTTTTCATCACAAGACCTTTTTCCAGCATCAACGAACCATCGCCGCGAGATCTGCTAGCTATTCGTCGGGTATGTTACACGAGGCTGTTGATGTCGTCCGAAAAGCGTACCCTGAGCAGGCAGGAAATTCCGTCATAGACATCGACGTCTCCTATGATGGTAGCTGGCATACTCGTGGACACAAGTCAATGTGTGGTATTGGTTGTGTAATTGAGAACAGGACTGGTCTTGTGGTGGACTATGAGGTATTGTCGAAGTACTGCCATAAGTGTGACACAGTCGGAAGCAAGCTCAAAGATAATGAGGAGGTGTATGAGGAGTTTAGGAAGAAGCATGAAGTAGAATGTGATAGGAATCATGTAGGATCTTCAGGTAGTATGGAGCAGAAGGCAGCTGTAAATATATGGAGGAGATCTGTAGAGAAGAATAGTCTTAGGTATAGGTCAGTAATTTGTGATGGTGATGCTAATACAATTAGGCAGCTGAAAGATACAGATCCATATGAAGGTGTGGTAATTGAAAAGAGGGAATGTGTCAATCATGTGGCTAAGAGACTAGGGACAGCACTTAGGAAGACTGTGGAGAATAAGAAGAAGGTAAAGGTGACTTTAGGTGGTAATGGAAAAGGGAAGTTGACACAGGGGAAGATATTGAAGTTGCAGAAATATTATACGAAGGCGGTCAGATCAAGCGACACTGTGGATGATATGAAGCGCGCTATCTGGGCATCCTTCAAGCACTGCACGTCCTCGAATGAGTCGCCTAAGCATGAGGACTGTCCCAAAGGAGTAGATTCCTGGTGCTTTTACCAGAAAGCTATTTCTAAAGGAATGTCAGAGCCTGATCATGACAAGCTTATGACAACATTTCTCAGTCCTCTTGTGGCTGAACACATCCGGGACGTGTATGTTCGGCTCTCCGATGATGATCTTTTGAGGAGATGCCTTGATGGAAAGACCCAGAATGCAAACGAGAGCATCCACGCTTTGATCTGGTCTCGATGCCCCAAGCATAAGTTTGTAGGTAGGCAGCGTTTAGAGATTTCTGTAGGATTAGGTGTAGGAGAATTCAACCAAGGGGCAAGGGCATCGCAACGTTTTATTTCGGCGCTAGGATTAGGTGTAGGATATTCATTTTGGAAGTATGGAGCTAGGAGAGATAATGTTAGGAAGAGGAAATCAGAGAGAGCTTGTGAAGCTGTGTCCAAGAGGAGGAGAGAGATCAGGAGAATAGCACAGACAAGAGAAGAGGAACGACTTCAACAGCTGGAGGGCGGAGAGCAGTATGCTGCGGGCAGTTTTTGAAATGGATTTACGTCAGATATTGAAATGGATTTACGCCGCACTCGGATGAGTATCAATAGTTTTAAGTAAAATCTATCCATTTAAGTCTCTTTCTTATCTCTCCACAGGACTCTGATTGTTGTGAATACTTTTTGTTGTGGTGTACCAAGTGTTTATAAGAGTTGTATGTCAATGTGTGAGATTATGTCATGTAAATATCAAGTTACCGTGTATACTAAAAGCATGAAATTGTATGACTAATCATATGTTTTAAAGCAAATCTTAAGCTCTTTCCACAGGTATTGGTTTGTATTTTGGATAAACAAACAGTATTGGGGGTTTGAATGGCTTCAATTCTTTAAACCAATGATTTAATCCGTTTTTTCAATTTTTCTCAAAATGAATTTTTTTAGGGGGTGGGGTTACAATGTTGAGGTTTTCTCAAAAACCATCATTACAATACCTTTGAAATTTGGCATAGTTGTTTGCAAGTAGTTTGTCTCTATAGCTTATTGTTGATCTTGTTTTAAAATGATAATTTTGCATGTAAATGGATTTTTTTCAGAAATAATCTGAGAAAATGAAGGAAATTCACAGCTTTTCACTCATATGAGCATAAAAATTTATATATTTCAAATATATAAAAAACAGTCTTATACGTTTTGACACTGTATTCATACCTACCTCCACAGCAAATTTCAATGAATTCTTATTATGGATAAGGGAGAAATCATTTTTTTAGATTATATCATTTTAGGGGTCTCGGACCCCGAGTTATGCCCGCCACGAAAAAAATTCACATGCAATCTAAAAAAAGCAGTCAAATATGGCATACTGATGCCTATCTGACTTGTATAAAACATAAAAGACATCTATAGGTTTGTAAATTAACAAAAAGGGGTCTGAGAGTAGCGTCTCCCCTTAAATTTAAAAAACTGTCCATTAACTTGAAATTCCCCCTTCCCCAGTCCACTATATGTGGTGATCTCAGGACGAATGAAGAGGAAACAGCAAGAAGAAAGATAAATCAAAGAAAGAGGTGAAAGGAAAGAAGTAGGACCTACCAGCAGATCCCGCCAAACCGCCCCAGGATAAGTGAGAGGTCTTTAGAGGATGCCCGATGCAGTGGCTAACATTGATAACAATGATAATGACGGGTAATGGGTGATCAGTACAGTTACACAAATATATCTCCAGCCAGTTGTTTTCTACCTAAGTCCATTGACACACATAGATATGGAAATAGCTTATCATCAAAACCATGTCATTGTTCGGATATGCGGCGTAGTTTTCAAAACCTTTTCAAATCGGACCGACCCACTCACGATTTGATTTGATTTGTTTTGTTTTGTTTTACCCACATCCACGACTAAGGTGATCTCAAGGTTTTTGGAAGGATTTTTTTTAATTTTGCCCGGACCGCCCCGTAAACAGTCAAGGGATCTTTAACGTGCAAGCAATGTTGTGATCTGCACACGGGATCTCTTTTTCATCGTCCGTCTCCGATGGGACTAGGTGTCGATCCATCTACTTGGACCAGGCGAAAAAGCTCATCAAAGTTATATAAAAGTATCTATATTTTTTTTTCTCTGACAGCTTGTTTTGCTCTCTCTATCATAAATTCTTCATTGACATTGAAAGATGTTTTAGGCTCTAAAATTCATTTCAACTGAGACAGCTAAACCTTTAATCAGAGTTGCGTCCCTTTGCTTGGGCACACAAACTTAAATTGTTTTGGTAGGATTTCTAATCTGCCCAAGCTGCCCTGTAAAAAGCAAAAACCCTAGAGTTGAGTGAGTTAAGACTATAAACAAAGTTAAAAATCAGGCAGCCAGATATATACATTGACATAATAACCAAAAACAGTGACCAATACTAGCGCATCTGGCAAAGCCGCTGACCTCAAAGGACCGTGCCGAGTTGTGAAGAGCCGTGGCAATGATGTGTAGCTGGGAGGTCATCGAGTTCAGTCGTGTGGTGCTGGCCTCCAGGTCCACTGCACCGCTGGGGACGACAAAAACCGGAGTTCATAAAACGGCTTTTAGATGGAATGGTTACAAAAAAACTTTTAGATGACATAGTTACAAAAAACAGCTCCTGAATACCCTATACTCAACTCTTGAGTATGCTAATTACTTTTTACCACATCACATCAAAGTAAAGTAAAAGTAGAGTCCCTTCAAGGCCGTTACGGCCCCTAGAGCCAGAGCTTATTCCAGTTTCTATAGCGTGAAACGGAACAGATGACAACAATCACCTCCAGCCCAGGACGCTGGTCTGACACAGACTTTTACTCCCAAGCTAGCGCTTGTAACCATTTGCACCTGGGTAGAGTGGGGGAAAGCGTGTAAAGTGTCTGTCTCAAGTAACACAACATCAGACTCGGCTTTGCTAGGATTCGAACTCCCAACCTCACGTTCCCCAGTCTGGCAGCCTTACCGCTCTCCAACCGACGCCACTATCGAAGACAAAGATGGATCCATAGTCCATGTCCCTATACGAGTGCAGGCCCACCAACTTTACATCATTTATCCCCCCCCAATAGGCCGTCTCATTCAAAGTCCATAACTCCATCGTGTGTCAACTCACCGGCTGTCTACCACCATGGCGGCCAGGGTTCGAGCCAGATCCTCCAACGCTGCGCTGTGCCGGGTCATGGCCACAGCCGCCCCAACCACTTCTTCACAGTTCTTTGGTGATGGAGATGAAGAAAATTATGATAATTACACATAAGCAAAAGGAAGCAGCAGAAGCCAAACACATCAGTTACAATGAAGGCCTTGAGAAGAGCAATAGGGGGTGGGAATTAAATAAAAACATTTCTAAACTTCTTTGAGCCGGAAAAAAAACCCAGCTCGCATGATTCATTACGGCTACCCTTGGCTTGATTAATCTACTTTCTGATCCAATCCCTTTATCCAGGTTTTTTATTCAGCATCCTCAGAGTACTTCCAGGTCAAGCCTAAAAGAATTCACTACATGCTAGTGAGGTACAGTAGTGACCGCCTAAATGCCCGCCGCCATGATGCATGTTTCGCCTAAATGCCTGCAATCTCAGTAAAACCAACTTTTTAAATATATAAATTGCCCCTCTAAATGCCCATTTCAAAACTAAGATTTTTGCCCGGTCTCAACTGCGGGTGAATCATCATGAAGTATGTCCGTAATTCATTAAAACACTTTTTATTTTTATCATAAATGTAATCCCATCACTAATAGGGCTTATGACCGTTAACAATGTGCCACGTATTGTAACCACCCATCATTATCTATCTATTGTCATGTAATAAGAGATGAACAGTCTTCTCTTCATAACTCCACCCACTCTACAGCACAGCTTTTGTCCCATTGGATCAATGGTTTGTCCTTCGGTAATTAGAATTGAGCAGTCTCTCAGACTCCGCCCACAGCTCTTTCTTGGTGTCGTAAGTGACATGCAATCACCTGGCATTTTTGATAGACCAGACTTACATCACAATCAACAGGGAAGGTGTGAACAGTTTTATTGCTTCCCTGTCTCACATTGGCCATATCGTTTGTGCCTTTGTGTCTTCGTGGAGAGCAATGCATGATCACCACCTCAGTGCTGAATGGTTTCCAGGTGTCCCTATTTCTTGCATTAAATTTTTCATTAAACTGATGACCTTTCTAAAACAAATGATCTGGCTATGAATCTTTGTCCTTGTTTGACCGTTGTCTTAACTTTAACACGAGGATCATGAATCTTGGGGATCCCCCCCCCCCCCCACAATTTGTTGCCTCTGACCTTCCTTTTGCCTGTTAAGCTCACTGGGAAGCATAGGCCATCAACAAATAGTCTCCAATCACTTCTCTCCTGGGCCAGCCTCTCCATAGATTGCCATGTTTGCCCCGTCTTCTCCATCTCTCCCTCCAGTTCTCTTCTCTGTGTAGCCCTTGGCCAACCCCTTGATCTTTTCATGTAAGGGTCTGTCTTGTTGTTGTGTTGGGCTCCTTTCTAAGTGTGTGGCCTATCCACCTCCATTTCTTTCATTTTAAATCTTTTTCAGCTGATACTTGTCCAGTTCTTTCCCATAGATTAATGTTTGAGAAAACTTCAGGCCAGAATATTTTGACAATTCTCCTCAGACATCTATTTATGAATGATTGTATTTTTTGTAGGGTAGTTGTTGTGGTTCTTAATGTTTCTGAGCCATATGTTAGCGCTGTCTTGACATTTGAGTTGAATATCCTTAGTTTGATTCTTTCTGGTAAATTCTTTCTGGTAAACTCTTCCTGGACTATACTTATTAAGGCTTTAAAATGCTTGTCGTGCTTTCTGTATCCTGGGTTTGACATCTTCTTCCACACCTCCCTTGCCATCAATCACGCTACCAAAGTAGTAAAATTTTTCAATATTTTCCAGCAGTTCTCCTTTTAGAGTTATTGGCAGAGTGTTGCGGGTTTTGCAGTTGCGAAGAGTCTTGGTTGTCTTGTAGTTTAGTCTGAGTCCCACAGATGATGCTATTGTCTCAATGGCATCCGTTTTCTCCTGCATTTACTTGTGCGTGTGTGAAAGCAAAACGATATCATCTGCGACAGGTCGTTAACTTGTTTTGTCATAGTCCATTGAATGTCATTTTGCTCCCGTCTGTTGCATTTTTCGTCAGGAAATCGATGGCTAAAAGAAACAGAAAGGAGGGAAGAAGACAGCCTTGGTGAACTCCCATCTTGACGCTGAAAGATTCAGGGACTTCTCCAGCATGTGCTACTTTCGCAGTCATGATAATGTTGCAAGAGTTTCCAAAGAGAACCCCTATGGAGGCTGTCAAATGCTTTCTCAAAGTCGATAAAATTGATGTATAGGGGTAAATTCCACTCTGATGATTGCTTAACAATGATGCGCAATGTGGCTATTTGGTCAGTACATGGTCTATTTTGTCTAAATCCTGCTTGATTATCTCGTAGTTGGGCATCAGTTGCCCTTTTAAGTCTTTCAAGGATAACCCTGTTGAGAATTTTTTTCCTGGAACTGACAGTAGCATTATCCCCCTGTGGTTAGTGCACTCATTGAGGTCTGCCTTTTTAGGTAATTTGACAACACGGCCCTCTTTCCAGTCATTTGGAAATTCTTCCTTTTCCCAGATCTTTGTTAAAAGGCTGTGTAACATGGCAACGGGGCACTGTGTTTGTTTTCAGTGCTTCTCCGGATATATACCATCCGGTCCTGCTGCCTTTCCATTCTTAATCTTTCCAATTGCGTGTCGAATCTCTGCTGGTGTTGGGGTAATTGTAGCTATATCTAGGTCTTCTATTGCCTACTCTACGTTTGGGGGTTGTGCAGGTGGTGGTCGATTCAGCCGTTCTGAGAAGTGTTCCTTCCAACGAGACATTTGTTCCTCTATTGTGGTAAGAAGATTGCCGCTTTTGCTTTTAATGATTCTATTTCCTTGCCTGTACTTCCCTGATAGATTCTTACTTACAGCATAGACATCTCTCATATTTCCCTTTTCTGCCGCTTCACTGGCCTCTTTGACTAATTCTTCAAAATAATTTCTTTTGTCTGCTCTTACACTTTTCTTTACTTGAGCATTGGCCTCTGTGTATAAGGCTTGGGATTGGGCCTTGGTTGCTCTGGTTCTTGGCATAAATAGCTGCATTTTTGCCTTCAAGCGTGTTTCTATCTTTATGGAGGTCTCTTGAGAAATCCATTTCTTTCTGGTGTTGCTGTTTATTGCCAAGCATTTCCTCACATGTTGCTGTCCACACATCTTTCAGTTCCCTCCCATAGTCTTTTATGTTAATATCCTCTAGTCCTGTTAGAACCTCAAATCGATTGGAAATTGTGAGAGAAAATTCTTCTTATCTCCTTTCTTCCCTCTGACTTACTTTCGCCTAAATGCCTGTTTCGCTTAAATGCCTGTTTTCTCTGCTTCCCAAGGTCATTTAAGCGGTCACTACTGTACTAGATATATGCCTAAATCTAAATCTACTCCCGGAACAGTTTAGGGAAGATGTGACATTCCCTTGAACATTTTTTATTCCTTTTTCCCATTTTTTGTATCATTTTCACATTTTATTCCAAAATAAATAAAACTATACGTGCATAAACTTTCCACATCATCTGGAATATTTTTTTCTTTTTGAAGAGAAAGCATTTTGAATTGTTTCTACCTCAAATAAATTGTACGATCGCAGTGATTTTTGTATCCTCATATATCAAAATAGCCCACACTTCTCAATCCCCTGAACCGAAAATGCCTGGTGATGAGTGAATGAACTAAAACGTAGAAATAAATCCCGCTGAGAACACATCGTTTGGCTTACCTTGAAGGGACCTTCCCCTTTGGTGAAAAGTGCCATGTTGGAGCTGAGTCGTGCCATGGAGCGGGCGTGGTAGGCGATGTTCCAGGGGGATTCCGGCACCTCGCCATCCGCACCCCTGTCCGCGTCGCCATCCGTGTCCATCCAGTCCCACTGACTGAACTTGCTGTCCACAAACTCAGCTCCTTTCTATATATGATGAAAGAAATGAGAATATCCGCAACAACTCAGGGGGGGGGTGGAGCTAATAGGCATCGCAAAAGAAAACGTGAATAGAAAAGATAAAAATGGATTTATAGTCCGTGTTTCCCGCTTAAGTGCAGGCTCACCGACTGTACATCATTGTACCCCCTAAGCAGGTCATTTCATTCAAAGTCCTTCTCAACTCCTTGGGGGAGCATCCAGTACACAAGCCTGCTAGGCTTTTCGTACTATCATTCTGACAAAATCTTTCTCTACCTATAGCTGGGTACTCATTCACATCTGAGTCAAGTGAGGAAAGTAGAGTAAAGTATCTTTCCTAAGAGTACAACACTGTGTGGAAAAAAAAAACTACCAGCCGTGGGGCTTGAACCAACGACGTCGTGATTTACAAGCTCACGACGATAACATAGACCACGATGGTTTGGATGTGACGTAGAGAGAAGGGATGAGAACGTATGGGGGTAAAAGAGCAACTACAGATGGAAGTGTCAGATAAAAGAATAAGAGGAAGACCAAAACGGAAATGGATGGATTGCACATATTGTGCAGATATGACAAAAAATCGGAGTGAACGAGAATGGCGCAATGGACCGAAATCTGTATGGATAAATTATAAATAGCATTTGCTATGACAACCCTGCAAACAGTGGGACAAGCTGAAAGAATGACAATAAGAAGAAACTCAGCCTCTTTCTACACAAATAGACAAAACAGTCAGGCAAGGGGGGTGTCCAAAGTGATGAGGACGGTCACAAAATAAATTTATGTTGAAGCCGTGTAGGAACAAAGACGAGACAGATACAAAACAGAAAAAAAATCCAACCTTTGGACAAAAGATAGAATCGAACTGGCAACCTGTGCCTTGGCATCCATCACCTCCTCCCTGTGAAAGAAGAGTGTACTACAAAGCATGCGGATTGCGCACCCTTGGAAGCCATGGGTAGTGCTCCCTGTGAAAGAAGAGTGTACTACAAAGCATGCGGATTGCGC
>JAXRKP010003332.1:2500-17572 GCA_037039925.1 Doris montereyensis | reverse complement strand
GAGAGAGAGAGGGAGAGAGAGAGAGATGAGAGAGGGGAGGGAGAGAGTAGGGAGAGGGGAGGGAGAAGTGATGGGAGAGAGAAGAGAGAGAGAGAGAGAGAGAGAGAGAGTGAGGAAGAGAGAGAGAGAGAGAGAGAGAGAGAGAGAGAGAGAGGAGAGAGAGAGAGAGAGAGAGAGAGAGAGAGAGAGAGAGAGTGAGAGAGAGAGAGAGAGAGAGAGACGAGATGAGAGAGAGAGAGAGAGAGAGAGAGAGAGAGAGAGAGAGAGAGAGAGAGAGAGAGAGAGAGAGAGAGAGAGAGAGAGAGAGAGAGAGAGAGAGAGAGAGAGAGAGGAGAGAGAGAGAGAGAGAGAGAGAGAGAGAGAGAGAGAGAGAGAGAGAGAAGAGAGAGAGAGAGAGAGAGAGAGAGAGAGAGAGAGAGAGAGAGAGGAGAGAGAGAGAGGACAGACAGACAGACAGACAGGACAGACAGACAGACAGACAGACAGACAGACAGACAGACAGACAGACAGACAGAGACAGAGACAGAGAGAGACTGAAAGAAAAGAAGTGAATAGACTGTCGCAAACACAAAATTGTGGAACTAGTGAAGCCATCCAAGTGCGTGTGCGTTAGATTAGCACCGGTGACTCTTCTTCCTGTGAGGTCCGGAACTCTGAGAACTGCGCTATTGACGTAACGACTTTGGGATCTTAGGGGACATTGCTCCTTAGCGGGGTAAAGGGTGGATGTTGCACCCACAGGTTTGAGTTCCGAGCGGGGCGTTAGTGAGGGAGGGAAATAAAGGATAGCGCTTATGTTCTGTCACACAACGAAAGTTGTCACATAGCGAAGTCGTTTGTTTCGTCACATTAAATAACAAAACAGCAAAACAAAACATATTAACAACCCCCCCCCCCTTTTTACACCTTTCCCTTTCCCTGCCCATCACCTTTCATCATGTGCGGTTGGTGGGCATTACTAGTTAGGACTACTTCATTCCTTTCTCTCCCTCGTAATAGGTCTTGTATTTCAACTCGCTGTTCCCTCGTAAGATATCTTGTATTTCAACTCGTTGTTCCCTCGTAATAGGTCTTGTATTTCAACTCGTTGTTCCCACGTAATAGGTCTTGTATTTCAACTCGCTGTTCCCTCGTAATAGGTCTTGTATTTCAACTCGTTGTTCCCTCATAATAGGTCTTGTATTTCAACTCGCTGTTCCCTCGTAATAGGTCTTGTATTTCAACTTGCTGTTCCCTCGTAATAGGTCTTGTATTTCAACTCGCTGTTCCCTCGTAATAGGTCTTGTATTTCAACTCGCTGTTCCCATGTAATTCACTCTATCTGAGATCCCCGTATATGGTGGACAGGGTGGTTTGAAAAGAAAATGAAATAAAACCTCAGCGTCCTCTCCTGATGTACCATCCATCACAAACAACAAATGGATAGGCGGCATCAACTGCAACAACAACATGAACAGCAGCAACAACAATAACAACAACAGACAAACATATAAACATTAGAATTTAAAAAATCTTGAAAGACTCCGTCAAGGAAGCAAAGCGCTCTATTCCAGTAATGCACTGATACGGTAATTGAGAGAGTAGTGACAGTGATAACGTGAACATCTATTCCAGTAATGTACTGATAAGGTAGTAGAGACAGTAGTGACAGTGATAACGGGAACATCTATTCCAGTAATGTACTGATACGGTAGTAGAGACAGTAGTGACAGTGATATCGTGAACATCTATTCCAGTAATGTACTGATACGGTAGTTGAGAGAGTAGTGACAGTGATAACGTGAACATCTATTCCAGTAATGTACTGATACGGTAGTTGAGAGAGTAGTGACAGTGATATCGTGAACATCTATTCCAGTAATGTACTGATACGGTAGTAGAGACAGTAGTGACAGTGATAACGTGAACATCTATTCCAGTAATGTACTGATACGGTAGTTGAGAGAGTAGTGACAGTGATATCGTGAACATCTATTCCAGTAATGTACTGATACGGTAGTTGAGAGAGTAGTGACAGTGATATCGTGAACATCTATTCCAGTAATGTACTGATACGGTAGTAGAGACAGTAGTGACAGTGATAACGTGAACATCTATTCCAGTAATGTACTGATACGGTACTTGAGAGAGTAGTGACAGTGATAACGTGAACATCTATTCCAGTAATGTACTGATACGGTAGTAGAGACAGTATTGACAGTGAAAACGTGAACATCTATTTCCGTAATGTACTGATACGGTAGTAGAGACAGTATTGACAGTGATATCGTGAACATCTATTCCAGTAATGTACTGATACGGTAGTTGAGAGAGTAGTGACAGTGATATCGTGAACATCTATTCCAGTAATGTACTGATACGGTAGTAGAGACAGTAATGACAGTGATAACGTGAACATATATTCCAGTAATGACTGATACGGTAGGAGAGAGTAGTGACAGTGATAGTAGTTGAGAGAGTAGTGACAGTGATAACGTGAACATCTATTCCAGTAATGTACTGATACGGTAGTAGAGACAGTATTGACAGTGATAACGTGAACATCTATTCCAGTAATGCACTGATAAGGTATTGGAGAGAGTAGTTACATTGATAACGTGAACATCTATTCCAGTTGAGGTGTCATATGATAAGAGAGGCCGAGCCAACAGGTATGGTGTCACGTGATAAAAGAGGCCGAGCCAACAGGTGTGGTGTCACGTGATAAAAGAGGCCGAGCCAACAGGTGTGGTGTCATGTGATAAGAGAGGCCGAGCCAACAGGTGTGGTGTCATGTGATAAGAGAGGCAGAGCCAACAGGTGTGGTGTCATGTGATAAGATTGGCCGAACCAACAGGTGTGGTGTCATGTGATAAGAGAGGCCGAACCAACAGGTGTGGTGTCATGTGATAAGAGAGGCAGAGCCAACAGGTGTGGTGTCATGTGATAAGAGAGGCAGAGCCAACAGGTGTGGTGTCATGTGATAAGAGAGGCCGAACCAACAGGTGTGGTGTCATGTGATAAGAGAGGCAGAGCCAACAGGTGTGTGTCATGTAATAAGAGAGGCGAGCCAACAGGTGTGGTATCATGTGATAAGAGAGGCAGAGCCAACAGGTGTGGTGTCATGTGATAAGAGAGGCAAGCCAACAGGTGTGGTTTCATGTGATAAGAGAGGCCGAGCCAACAGGTATGGTGTCATGTGATAAGAGAGGCAGAGCCAACAGGTGTGGTGTCATGTGATAAGAGAGGCAGAGCCAACAGGTGTGGTGTCATGTGATAAGAGAGGCAGAGCCAACAGGTGTGGTGTCATGTGATAAGAGAGGCAGAGCCAACGGTGTGGTGTCATGAGAGAGCAAGCCAACAGGTGTGGTTTCATGTGATAAGAGAGCCGAGCCAACAGGTATGTGTCATGTGATAAGAGAGGCAGAGCCAACAGGTGTGGTGTCATGTGATAAGAGAGGCAGGCCAACAGGTGTGGTGTCATGTGATAAGAGAGCAGAGCCAACAGGTGTGGTGTCATGTGATAAGAGAGGCCGAGCCAACAGGTGTGGTGCAATTTAAGAATCGTCATAAACGTTTTGGTTGTGTGCTTGTGTGAGGGACTTCATGATGGATGGATGGCTACGTGTCTGTGTGCGTGTGCGTCTGTCTGTCTGTTTGTATGTATGTATGTCTGTGTGTATATTATATACGTATTTATGTATGTATGTATGAATGTATGTATGTATGCATGTATGTATCTATGTACGAGTGCATGTATGTATGTATGTATGTATGTATGTATGTATGTATGTATGTATGTATGTATGTATGTGTGTATGTATGTATGTATGCATGTATGTATGCATGTATGTAAGTATGCATGTATGTATGTATGTATGTATGCATGTATGTATGTATGCATGCATGTATGTATGTATGTATGTATGCATGTATGTATGTATGTATGTATGTATGTATGTATGTATGTATGTATGTATGTATGTATGTATGTTTCTATGTATGTGTATATATGTATATGTTTATATGTATGTGTGTATGTATGTATGTATGTATATATGTATGTATGTACGTATGTATGTATGTTTATATGATTGAAGGAAACAAATTTGAATACCTCGGCAGCATTTTATCTAGAGCAAGTGCAGCTTTTGGCAACTTGCGAACGCAATACTGGGAAACAAGAGCAGGACAGAGAGACCAAAATAGGGCCAAAGTTCAAACAAATATTGCTTTCTATTGTAATGTCACCATATGCAAATTAGTAACAAAATTGTGTTTTTACAATTTCACATGAGATTTGTTGAAAATGTGACAAGTTTAAATATGCTATAAAGATAAGTGCGTAACGAAATCAAAGCAAAAGTTACATTCATTGATGTGATTATATTTTACAGAGGCCAAGAGCGTTTTCACAATTTCGAAGCTAATTGTCTCAAATGACATAAATCAACATCATGTTTTCTTTGCGTCCTTTTCGTTCAAAACACAAATGTTCATCTGAAATATATAACTTTTCTGACAGATATACTTAGTAGTTTAGCCTGGCAATGTATACTTTCATTTACCCTCTCGGATCAATATTAATAGGTCAAAGGTCAAGGTTTATAAGTGAGTTCGAAACATGTCATATTGCAAGCTCTCAGTTGTTGATTGTGATAACAGTAAAGAAAGAGATTATTATATGACTTTTTTATTATTATATATCGTATATATACGCGTGTGAGTCATTGTGTATGTGTGGTGCTATGTTGTGTTATGCATGGGTATGTTTGTGTGTGTGGTGTAATACCAGGTGTATCCGTGTGTTTCAGTCAGTATATTTATGTATAACAACGTAACTTTGAATAATTGAAACAACCACAATCCCAACAAATGGCAAACAGCACAAATACTGGTCTGTGATATGTGTTTTTTGTAACACACACAAATATTGGTCTGTAATATGTGTTTTTTGTAACACACACAAATACTGCTCTGTCATAAGTTGATAAGTGTTGTGTAATACACACAAATACTGGTCTGTGATAAGTGTTGTGTAATACACACAAATATTGGTCTGTGATATGTGTTTTTTGTAACACACACAAATATTGGTCTGTGATATGTGTTTTTTGTAACACACACAAATATTGGTCTGTAATACGTGTTTTTGTAACACACAAATATTGGTCTGTGATATGTGTTTTTTGTAACACACACAAATATTGGTCTGTGATACGTGTTTTTTGTAACACACACACATATTGGTCTGTGATAAGTGTTTTTTGTAACACACACACACATGTTGGTCTGTGATATGTGTTTTTTGTAACACACACATATTGGTCTGTGATATGTGTTTTTTGTAACACACACAAATATTGGTCTGTGATATGTGTTTTTTGTAACACACACAAATATTGGTCTGTAATACATGTTTTTGTAACACACAAATATTGGTCTGTGATATGTGTTTTTTGTAACACACACACATACTGGTCTGTGATACGTGTTTTTTGCAACACACACACATATTGGTCTGTGATAAGTGTTTTTTGTAACACACACATATTGGTCTGTGATATGTGTTTTTTGTAACACACACATATTGGTCTGTGATACGTGTTTTTAGTAACACACACACATATTGGTCTGTGATATGTATTTTTTGTGACACACACAAATATTGGTCTGTAATACGTGTTTTTGTAACACACACAAATACTGGTCTGTGATAAGTGTTTTTTGTAACGCACACAAATATTGGTCTGTAATACGTGTTTTTTGTAACACACACAAATACTGGTCTGTGATAAGTTGATAAGTGTTATGTAACACACACAAATACTGGTCTGTGATAAGTGTTGTGTAATACACACAAATATTGGTCTGTGATATGTGTTTTTTGTAACACACACACATACTGGTCTGTGATACGTGTTTTTTGTAACACACACACATATTGGTCTGTGATAAGTGTTTTTTGTAACACACACAAATAGTGGTCTGTGATACGTGTTTTTTGTAACACGCACACATACTGGTCTGTGATAAGTGTTTTTTGTAACACACACACATACTGGTCTGTGATATGTGTTTTTTGTAACACACACACAAATACTGGTCTGTGAAAAGTGTTTTTTGTAACACACACAAATACTGGTCTGTGATAAGTGTTTTTTGTAACGCACACACAAATACTGGTCTGTGATAAGTGTTTTTTGTAACACACACACATACTGGTCTGTGATAAGTGTTTTTGTAACACACACAAATACTGGTCTGTGATAAGTCGATAAGTGTTGTGTAACACACACAAATACTGGTCTGTGATAAGTGTTTTTTTGTAACACACACACACACATACTGGTCTGTGATATGTGTTTTTTTGTAACACACACACCATACTGGTCTGTGATAAGTGTTTTTTTGTAACACACACACATACTGGTCTGTGATAAGTGTTTTTTTGTAACACACACACATACTGGTCTGTGATAAGTTGATAAGCGTTGTGTAACACACACAAATACTGGTCTGTGATAAGTGTTTTTTGTAACACACAAATACTGGTCTGTGATATGTGTTTTTTGTAACACACACAAATACTGGTCTGTGATAAGTGTTGTGTAACACACAATTACTGGTCTGTGAAAAGTGTTTTCTAACACACACAAATACTGGTCTGTGATAAGTGTTGTGTAACACACAAATACTGGTCTGTGATAAGTGTTTTATAACACACAAATACTGGTCTGTGATAAGTGTTGTGTAATACACACAAATACTGATCTGTGATAAGTGTTGTGTAATACACAAATACTGGTCTGTAATAAGTGTTTTTTGTAACACACAAATACTGGTCTGTGATAAGTGTTGTGTAACACACAAATACTGGTCTGTGAAAAGTGTTTTGTAACACACAAATACTGGTCTGTGATAAGTGTCTTGTAACACACAAATACTGGTCTGTGATAAGTGTCTTGTAACACACAAATACTGGTCTGTGATCAATGTTTTGTAACACACAAATACTGGTCTGTGATAAGTGTTTTGTAACACACAAATACTGGTCTGTGATAAGTGTCTTGTAACACACAAATACTCGTCTGTGATAAGTGTTTTGTAACACACAAATACTGGTCTGTGATAAGTGTTTTGTAACACACAAATACTGGTCTGTGATAAGTGTCTTGTAACACACAAATACTGGTCTGTGATATGTGTTTTGTAACACAAATACTGGTCTGTGAAAAGTATTTTGTAACACACAAATACTGGTCTGTGAAAAGTGTTTTCTAACACTCACAAATACTGGTCTGTGATAAGTGTTGTGTAATACACACAAATACTGGTCTGGGATAAGTGTGTTGTAACACACAAATACTGGTCTGTGATCAATGTTTTGTTATACACAAATACTGGCCTGTGATAAGTGTTGTGTAACACACAAATACTGGCCTGTGATAAGTGTTTTGTAACACACAAATACTGGTCTGTGATAAGTGTTGTGTAACACACAAATACTGTCTGTGATCAATGTTTTGTAATACACAAATACTGGCCTGTGATAAGTGTTTTGTAACACACAAATATTGGCCTGTGATAAGTGTTTTGTAACACACACAAATACTGGCCTGTGACAAGTGTTTTGTAACACACACAAATACTGGTCTCTGATAAGTGTTGTGTAACACACAAATACTGGCCTGTGATAAGTGTTGTGTAACACACAAATACTGGCCTGTGATAGGTGTTTTGTAACACACAAATACTGGTCTGTGATAAGTGTTTTTAACACTCACAAATACTGGTATGTGAAAAGTGTTTTGTAACACACAAATACTGGCCTGTGATAAGTGTTTTGTAACACACAAATACTGGCCTGTGATAAGTGTTTTGTAACACACAAATACTGGTCTGTGATAAGTGTTTTGTAACACACAAATACTGTCTGTGATTAATGTTTTGTAACACACACAAATACTGGTCTGTGATAAGCGTTGTGTAATACACAAATACTGGTCTGTGATAAGTGTTGTGTAATACACAAATACTGATCTGTGATAAGTGTTTTGTAACACACACAAATACTGATCTGTGATAAGTGTTTTGTAACACACACAAATACTGGTCTGTGATAAGTGTTGTGTAATACACAAATACTGATCTTTGATAAGTGTTTTGTAACACACACAAATACTTGTCTGTGATAAGTTTTTTGTAACACACAAAAATACTTGTCCGTGGTAAGTGTTTTGTAATACACAAATACTGGTCTGTGTTAAGTGTTTTGTAACACACAAATACTGTCTGTGATAAATGTTTTGTAACACACACAAATACTGGTCTGTGATAAGTGTTGTGTAATACACAAATACTGGTCTGTGTTAAGTGTTTTGTAACACACAAATACTGTCCGTGATAAATGTTTTGTAACACACACAAATACTGGTCTGTAATAAGTGTCGTGTAATACACAAATACTGGTCTGTGATAAGTGTTTTGTAACACACAAAAATACTTGTCTGTGGTAAGTGTTTTGTAATACACAAATACTGGTCTGTGTTAAGTGTTTTGTAACACACACAAATACTGGTCTGTGATAAATGTTTTGTAACACACACAAATACTGGTCTGTGATAAGTGTTGTGTAGCACACAAATACTGGTCTGTGATAAATGTTTTGTTATACACAAATACTGGCCTGTGATAAGTGTTGTGTAACACACAAATACTGGCCTGTGATAAGTGTTTTGTAACACACAAATACTGGTCTGTGATAAGTGTTGTGTAACACACAAATACTCGTTTGTGATAAATGTTTTGTAATACACAAATACTGGCCTGTGATAAGTGTTTTGTAACACACAAATACTAGCCTGTGATAAGTGTTTTGTAACACACACAAATACTGGCCTGTGATAAGTGTTTTGTAACACACACAAATACTGGTCTGTGATAAGTGTTGTGTAACACACAAATACTGGCCTGTGATAAATGTTTTGTAATACACAAATACTGGCCTGTGATAAGCGTTGTGTAACACACAAATACTGGCCTGTGATAAGTGTTTTGTCACACACAAATACTGGTCTGTGATAAGTGTTTTCTAACACTCACAAATACTGGTATGTGAAAAGTGTTTAGTAACACACAAATACTGATCTGTGATAAGTGTTGTGTAACACACAAATACTGGCCTGTGATAAGTGTTGTGTAACACACAAATACTGGCCTGTGATAAGTGTTTTGTAACACACAAATACTGGTCTGTGATAAGTGTTTTTAACACTCACAAATACTGGTATGTGAAAAGTGTTTTGTAACACACAAATACTGGCCTGTGATAAGTGTTTTGTGACACACAAATACTGGCCTGTGATAAGTGTTTTGTAACACACAAATACTGGTCTGTGATAAGTATTTTGTAACACACACAAATACTGGTCTGTGATAAGTGTTGTGTAATACACAAATACTGATCTGTGAGAAGTGTTTTGTAACACACACAAATACTTGTCTGTGATAAATTTTTTGTAACACACAAAAATACTTGTCCGTGGTAAGTGTTTTGTAATACACAAATACTGGTCTGTGTTAAGTGTTTTGTAACACACAAATACTGTCTGTGATAAATCTTTTGTAACACACACAAATACTGGTCTGTGATAAGTGTTGTGTAATACACAAATACTGGTATGTGATAAATGTTTTGTAACACACACAAATACTTGTCTGTGATAAGTGTTGTGTAATACACAAATACTGGTCTGTGTTAAGTGTTTTGTAACACACAAATACTGTCTGTGATAAATGTTTTGTAACACACACAAATACTGGTCTGTGATAAGTGTTGTGTAATACACAAATACTGGTATGTGATAAATGTTTTGTAACACACTCAAATACTTGTCTGTGATAAGTGTTGTGTAATACACAAATACTGGTCTGTGATAAGTGTTGTGTAATACACCAATACTGGTATGTGATAAGTGTTTTGTAACACACAAATACTGGTCTGTGATAAATGTTTTGTAATACACAAATACTGGTATGTGATAAGTGTTTTGTAACACACAAATACTGATCTGTGATAAATATTTTCTAACACACACAAATACTGGTCTGTGTTAAGTGTTGTGTAACACACAAAAATACTGATCTGTGATAAATATTTTCTAACACACACAAATACTGATCTGTGATAAGTGTTGTGTAACACACAAATACTGATCTGTGATAAGTGTTGTGTAACACACAAATACTGATCTGTGATAAGTGTTGTGTAACACACAAATACTGATCTGTGATAAGTGTTGTGTAACACACAAATACTGATCTGTGATAAGTGTTGTGTAACACACAAATACTGATCTGTGATAAGTGTTGTGTAACACACAAATACTGATCTGTGATAAGTGTTGTGTAACACACAAAAATTGAGCGATACAAAAGCCTACAACCATAAACATGTTCGTCTTCTTTTTCACGTGATTGGTTAATAAGGTGGGAATAACTTATGTCCTTGACCTTGAGTGGAAACAAGGCAGCACGGGCCACCAGAAACCTTAGTCGTGGATGTTGGTAAATCAAATCAAATCAAACTTGAATTAGATGTTATACGATACTACAACAAAAATTTGTTTTCCTTCTCGTTGAAGGCAGCGATGATAATACTGATAGATACGAACATTCGCGGACAAAATTAAATATGAATTTATTTTGAAATATGCAATTCATTGTTTTGAGTATGGCTTAGAAATAGAAACTCCATCTGGAATACCAACAGTTTGAAAACGTATCGGGCGATGAAACACAGAATTGAAGATTAGAAATAGCAATAACACTAATGACGGAGGTAAGAATTGATCGTGTTCAAAAGGGCATTAAAAAGTGTATAAGACAAAACACTACGGTTGTGAACATAATGGAAAAAGGCGTGCCAAGTACATTTCCTGAGGAGCACAACGTCATCCATAGCATTATCAAGATTTGAACGCAGGACCGCATGATCAGAATTCCGGCTGCCTAGCAACTAGACTGCTGATACCACTGACATCAAAAGATAAGATACTAATATGTCATAAGCAGACACAATTTTATGTAACCGTAATTTTAGTGATTAACAGTACATGCTATTATAACTAGAAAACATCTTCACTTTCATACATAACAACTAAATGGAAAAGGCTCCCAGCATGGTGTAAAAGAAAACATCAAAGCGCCTTACATCAAATTTCTTTTGAATGATAGTTAGATAATTTCATCTTCATACAGAAGATGTCTCTGTTTATTCTGTCTCTTGTTCATTAAAATTATATTTTGTCACATGTCGTTGTGACATTCTACACACCCAATTGAACAGTTTAGACGGTGTGTGTGTGTGTGTGTGTGTGTGTGTGTGTGTTCCACTGCTACTGCTACACCATCGAGTCGAGAGTAATCCATAGGCCTCCATGATGCCTATCAACAATATACTATGTACACCCAGTGTTGTAACGTAATGGTCAACGTTATTTGTAATTTAACCAACTTTGACCTGAAGTGCTGTTTTCAAACTAGCAAATAAAAACGAATGCTAATACAGCAGGCAGACAGTAAATGTGCGCAGTCCGCAAGTTTCTGTCATGTCATATCTTATTCCTTTTGACCATTTTCCTTGTAATCTGTGTTTTGTTCTATTTCAAACTTGTAATCTGTGTTTTGTTCTATTTCAAACTTGTAATCTGTGTTTTGTTCTATTTCAAAGCTGTGTGCACAACTGCTCGTGTTTTGTTCTATTTCAAACTTGTAATCTGTGTTTTGTTCTATTTCAAACTTGCAATCTGTGTTTTGTTCTATTTCAAACTTGCAATCTGTGTTTTGTTCTATTTCAAACTTGCAATCTGTGTTTTGTTCTAGTTCAAACTTGTAATCCGTGTTTTGTTCTATTTCAAACTTGTAATCTGTGTTTTGTTCTATTTCAAACTTGCAATCTGTGTTTTGTTCTATTTCAAACTTGTAATTTGTGTTTTGTTCTATTTCAAACTTGCAATCTGTGTTTTGTTCTATTTCAAACTTGCAATCTGTGTTTTGTTCTATTTCAAACTTGCAATCTGTGTTTTGTTCTATTTCAAACTTGCAATCTGTGTTTTGTTCTATTTCAAACTTGTTATCTGTGTATTGTTCTATTTCAAACTTGCAATCTGTGTTTTGTTCTGATTCAAAATTGCAATCTGTGTTTTGTTCTATTTCAAAATTGCAATCTGTGTTTTGTTCTATTTCAAACTTGTAATCTGTGTTTTGTTCTATTTCAAACTTGCAATCTGTGTTTTGTTCTATTTCAAACTTGCAATATGTGTTTTGTTCTAATTCAAACTTGCAATCTGTGTTTTGTTCTATTTCAAACTTGCAATCTGTGTTTTGTTCTATTTCAAACTTGTAATCTGTGTTTTGTTCTATTTCAAACTTGCAAATCTGTGTTTTGTTCTATTTCAAACTTGCAATCTGTGTTTTGTTCTTTTTCAAACTTGCAATATGTATTTTGTTCTATTTCAAACTTGCAATCTGTGTTTTGTTCTATTTCAAACTTGCAATCTGTGTTTTGTTCTATTTCAAACTTGTAATCTGTGTTTTGTTCTATTTCAAACTTGCAAATCTGTGTTTTGTTCTATTTCAAACTTGCAATCTGTGTTTTGTTCTATTTCAAACTTGTAATCTGTGTTTTGTTCTATTTCAAACTTGCAATCTGTGTTTTGTTCTATTTCAAACTTGCAATATGTGTTTTGTTCTAATTCAAACTTGAAATCTGTGTTTTGTTCTATTTCAAACTTGTCAATCTGTGTTTTGTTCTAATTCAAACTTGCAAATCTGTGTTTTGTTCTATTTCAAACTTGCAATCTGTGTTTTGTTCTATTTCAAACTTGCAATCTGTGTTTTGTTCTATTTCAAACTTGCAATCTGTGTTTTGTTCTATTTCAAACTTGTTATCTGTGTATTGTTCTATTTCAAACTTGAAATCTGTGTTTTGTTCTATTTCAAACTTGCAATCTGTGTTTTGTTCTAATTCAAACTTGCAATCTGTGTTTTGTTCTATTTCAAACTTGTAATCTGTGTTTTGTTCTATTTCAAACTGGCAGACTGCTTTGTAAGAAGAGCAACATCCTAGCCTATTCAAAATATGTCAGCCAGTGAGCGTGAGGTAGAAACTTGCTTGATCGAACTGTAACTGCACGTGAAATTTGTCGTGTGGCGAATCGTGTAAGAGCTGCTTGGTACTCTCGAAAAATGGTCAATTATTCTGTCAAAAAATCAGTTGGTGCCCTCTCCGTTTCGCTGAGTTCGAAATTATGGTATTGCTAGTTATAAAATGTCAATAGTATTACAGTACACACATTGGACTTGTCACTTTTAATGTTTTTGTGAGTCGCATGCATTTGCAAGACATAGTGTATATATATATATATATATATATATATATATATATATATATATATATATATATATATATATATGTATATATATATATATATATATATATATATATATATATATATATATATATATATATATATATATATATATATATATATATATATATATATATATCCTTCAACACTTTTATGTCTGACAGGGAGAATTAGTTTAACAGTGAGAGGAGCTAATCAGAACCCACGGCTCGACATTATGTGTGTATGTTTGTGTGCATGTATGTATGGATGGATTGTCTGTATTTATGTCTTCTATTGCCTTTATATGTGTATGTGGGTATGTATGTATGTATGGATCGTTTGTATTGTATGTCTTGTATTGTATGTATTGTGTGTATGTATGTATTGTATGTATGTGTGTGTGTATGTATGTATTGTATGTATGTATTGTGTGTATGTATGTGTGTATGTATGTATTGTATGTATGTATTGAATGCTTGTGTATGTATGTATTGTGTGTATGTATGTATTGTATGTATGTATTGTGTGTATGTATGTATTGTATGTATGTATTGTATGTATGTATGTGTGTATGTATGCATGTATGAATGTATTGTGTTTTATGTATGTATTGTATGTATGTATTTGTGTATGTATGTATTGTATGTATGTATTGTGTGTATGTATTTTATGTATGTATTATATGTATGTACTGTATGTATGTATTGTACGTATGTATTGTATGTATGTATTGTATGTATGTATTGTATGTATGTATGTATTGTATTGTATGTATGTATGTATGTATTGTAGTATGTGTGTATGTATATATTGTATCTATGTATTGTACGTATGTATGTATTGTATGTATGTATTGTATATATGTATTGTGTGTATGTGTATGTATTGTATGTATGTATTAGATATATTGTATCTATGTATTGTATACATGTAGGTATGTATGTATGTACGTATGTGTATGTATATATTGTATGTATGTATTGTATGTATGTGTGTATATATGTATGTATGTATGATTGCATGTATGTGTGTATGTATGTATTGTATGTATGTATGTGTGTATGTATGTATTGTATGTTATGTATTGTATGTATGTATATTTATGTATGTATGTTTGTATGTATGTATTATTGTATGTATGTATTGTATGTATGTATTGTATGTATGTATGTATTGTATGTATGTATTGTATGATGTATTGTATGTATGTATTGTGTGTATGTATTGTATGTATGTATTGTATGTATGTATTGTATGTATGTATTATATTGTATGTATGTATTGTATATGTGTATGGTGTGATTTATTGTATGTATGTATGTGTTGTATGTATATATTGTATGTATGTATTGTATATGTATGTATTGTATGTATGTATTGTATATATGTATTGTATATATGTATTGTATGTATGTATTGTATCTATGTATTATGTATTGTATATATTGTATCTGTATGTATGTATTGTATGTATTGTATGTATGTATTGTATGTATGTATTGTATATATGTATTGTATGTATGTATGTATGTATTAATGTATGTATGTATTGTATGTATGTATTGTGTATGTATGTATTGTATGTATGTATGTATGTATGTATGTATTAAATGTATGTATGTATGTATGTATGTATGTATGATGTATGTATTGTGTGTATGTATTGTATGTATGTATT
>JAXRKP010003331.1:0-17608 GCA_037039925.1 Doris montereyensis | reverse complement strand
TCTCTCTCTCTCTCTCTCTCTCTCTCTCTCCTCTCTCTTCTCTCTCTCTCTCTCTCTCTCTCTCTCTCTCTCTCTCTCTCTCTCTCTCTCTCTCTCTCTCTCTCTCTCTCTCTCTCTCTCTCTCTCTCTCTCTCTCTCTCTCTCTCTCTCTCTCTCTCTCTCTCTCTCTCTCTCTCTCTCTCTGTCTCTCTCTCTCTCTGTAATGTCCTCTTTCTATCTCTCGTCCTCTCTGTCTTTGTCTGTCTGTCTGTCTGTCTGTCTGTCTGTCTCTCTCTCTCTCTCTCTCTCTCTCTCTCTCTCTCTCTCTCTCTCTCTCTCTCTCTTATCTTATAATACATCTTATTACAGGATGAGACAGGATGGTTGGTGCGGGCTGCAGGTAAGTCCTACTTTTTGCTTTCATTTTTACTCCTTCACCTGGCAATTAATTCACCCTGAGATCGACACATTTATAGTGGACCTATTTTTTCCTTCACCTAATAACCCCCCCCCCTTCCCTCCCTGTCCAGGTAGGTGGATAAACAACCAATCCATCGGAGATGGGCGCTAAAAATGAGGTCCCGTGTACAGATCAAAACACTCCATTCACGTTAAAGAGCCCTTGGCTGTTTATAGGGCAGTCTGGGCATGTGTGGTGTTCTCACCTCTGGAAACAAACTCCGTGCAGTGTAAGGAAATTCCGAATGAGAATTAGATCTAATATGATAATAGACCCTATTATTTTATGGTTACAGGTCATAACTACTAGATCCAGATCTAGTTTTCTTCAATCTCCAATGAAACAATACGCACCAAATCCACCTACCAGTAAAATTACCAACATAAGACACTGTACTTCATGAGCTTGAAATGTAGATCTAGATCTAGTCTCTTGATACATGCAACCCACTTTCAAAATCGCAGGTTTTGTTACACTCCTCCTGGTCAGAGGAGTTAAAACATGTAAAAGCAGTACAATGCCTTGGCATTTTTCAAACGACATGAGCTCAACACAAAGCGAAAAAATAATATCAGTTAACGTACAACAAAATCTAAGTCTTCTATTTACTACAATCATAAAGATGATGAAAGTAAAAATGAATGGTTGAAATTGAAGGTTGAGATCTTTAATCTGCATCTAGATCTACTTATCCAGTGACAACAAGCCATACAAAGACACTTTTCGCCGGAAATAAAATAATAATTCATTGGACCGGTGGACGACATGTCAGACATGATATTGTTTACGTTTTAAAGCTCACCTTTGGCTGGCGTGATGTTTACATTTTGGCGTCGCTGAAATGAGAATGAAACAAATGTTTTTTTATTTGATGAGTTAAGCCTAGATCTAGATTTATACTGAAATAAGTACCAATTGAACGTCATTATTTCAGTCCCTAATTTAGATCTAGATCTATACTCTAGACTTTAGATATATCTAGAAATCTAGATCTAGATCTACTGAAAATTAAAATCAAGAATCTATCTAACATGGCAAGATGTGGTGTTCTCAGTGTAAAGCTCAACCAAGATCAAGGTAGAATTAGATCTAGATCAGAGATTCTATCTGTTGTTTAAACCGTTCGTTGTTCACATTGCTTTCTTCAACTTCAAGTAACTCCCAATATCCTTTTTAAATGATTAACGTGTAGATCTAGATATAAGTTTGAAAACCTGAATACTGAATGTTTTTTTGAGCTTGAGCCTGAGGTCTAGATCTAGGACTAGATCTAGCTCTAAATCTATATAGATCTAGAGTGAAGTCCCCGGCACTCACTCACTAACGGTCGGAAGGGGCATGTCACTCTTGTAACTTACGCCCTTTGTGCTTGATCCTGAATTTGATGCTACCATGTTTAAGAGTTATCTTTTCCTGAGCGAGAGGTGGCGTGTCGAGCCCATTGTGTGATTGACTTTCGCACACGACCCTTTTCCGCACGACCATTATGGTTCCCCCCATCTCGCACAGCAAACTTGAGAGTTGCCTGAAGTCGCACAGCCTGTGCTCCGGCACTCGCACAGTCTCAAAGTGCACTGTAAATGACCCCGATTTATGATCGAATCCAAGTTTTGATACAATTTAGCCTGTGTTAAAAGCTTTGAGAGTTGTTTCATTGCTAACAATGGCTAACTTCCACTTCAAAATGTTCTCAGAATCTCTCTCACAATTAATTTACTCACAATTAATTTACTCACAATTAATTTACTCATGTCACACAGCTAGCGCCAGCAGTTACCCACTCACTCTCTGACACCTTAATTAAAACACAGTTGATGCCGACAGACAGCACCAAAAGAGCTGAGAAACAAATGTTGGATATAAAAGTCATGATTTTATTTATGATAATACTTAACAACTTTCACAAACATGTTATTTTCTCAATCTCATTCATGCTCATCCCTTGCAAACTTGCATCCTTCAGACAACCTATATGTGAAACCACCTCCCACCATCGCAGCCAATCCATTCACAAATTCGCTGTTCTTTCACCAACTCAGAATATTTCTTATATTCTTTAGGCGAGATTTTATAGTTGAAGTCATTTTTGAAAGTGAAAGATTTGTTAATCAGTTTTGTTACCAAAATTAAAATATGAACTCTTCTCTCCAGCAAACTTAGTTTAAAAAACCCACAAAAAATAGCCGTAAAATGTACTGTATTATGCTTTACTTCACTAATTTACTCAAATATGAGTGAGAGCTGGCGCCTGTGCGACTAGTGGCACTCCTATAGAAAAAACTGATCTCCCTTTCGCACAGTCCCATAAACAGCATAATAGCTACGAACACGCGGCATTCCAAGGCATAGTTAAATATAGAAGGGATTTTCCAGTCATTCTCAACAAAAAAACTAAATATAGAATTATTCCCATAATTCCATATCACTAAGTAAAGTTACAGGGCCCACTAGCGAAAATAAAATGGTTTGATGTTCTTACTTACTTCTCGATTCGCAAGATTTTCTCTTGTAAAAAAATATAGCAGATAAGGACGTGTCATCTCAAAAAATAGGTAGGAAAACGAAGGGAGTTGGATAACTGCGTATGTGCGATACGTGGTGGCGGGGAAAACAGCGTAATTTCGGTAACCGACGCCGAAAGCACGATGTGCGAGAGATGGGTGTGTGCGAGTGACTGGCGACCTGACTAGATCTCTAGTTTAGATTTTAGAATGTAGATCTAGAAATCAAGGTGTAGTTAGTATTTCAATACGAACTAATGGCGAATACCCGAGCCCAAGATAAATAAAATGCTATTTGTCATTAGTATCGTTAGTACCGTCGATCACATTTATCATTTATTTAGGCTTTGTAATAGATTTTACGTAGTTAGATATCTAGATATATCTAGATCTAAATATATATTTTCGTATAAGCATCTTATAAGCTAGATCTTGATGCAGTAGTGTGCAATTATTTATAATACAAGTTAAGTAACTCCTAGCGAGCCAGTGGAGTTTCACATTTAGAAATATGATATGGTCATATATAATGGAAATAAAGGACAGTCACTATCGAATCAATGATTGGTGTTATTCGATACATGTCATACTGTCTGTTGTCTTGTGAACCCTCTGAAGTGTTGAATTTCACACTGTGTCACATTGGCGATTGGTTGGAAAAACCTGTCAGACAGTCATGACAGATTGGGCCGCAAACATAGATTGTGTGCAAGTTTCACCTGCGCCTGGTGCAAGTAGTCACACGCAAACGTGAGTTATTTTTTGCGCCGGCTGGTAAACTAAGATCGTGTCTGTCTAAAATGAGTGTGAATCTAGCTGCGTCAGCTTACAGTGTTCGTAGTTTCTAGGCGATCGGTTGTATTTTGACTTATCACGATGCGCATTGGTCATAGTGATAACATTTCTTCGTTGAGTCTACTTTCGAAATCAAATTAATCGATCTCAAACCTCATTTGAGCTTTGTCCTTTGACTTCAGGCGATGAACAGTTCACGACAGAAATCCAATACTTTCAATGGACATGGCACGAAAAGAGCGAAAATTTTGTAAGAATCAGAGACCTGCCATGTGGATGAAGAGATTAAGATACAAAAATTTAGAGTTATCTCGGTCTACCGTTGCCAAACTAAGTCAAACACTTGCTCAGGTTTCTGCTGAAATTAGACCTACTCATTTATATGAATCCAATCCATAAAAACTTAACCTCAACGGGAATCTGACATGTCAATCTTGTCATCCTCTGTTCTCTCCTCTTCAGTGTCTTTTCGTTTTCATTGCCATTGTTTTCTTCACTTGCTTATCCTCGCCATTACGCTTTTTCATCTTTCGCTTTCTCTTTCTTTACCGTCTTTCATAAATTTGTTTGTCTTCTTTGTCTTCACAAGTTTTTCGTCTTCCGTCTTTCTTTTTCGTCCTTTTCCGCTTTTCTTTAATTTTTCATCTTCTTCCCGCTTCTTCAATTTTTTGTCTTCTCCGTCTGGCTTCAATTTTTTCATCTTCTCTGTCTTTTTTCAAATTTGTCCTTTTTTCTCCGTCTTTTGCCGCCTTCTCTTCAATTTTTTCGCTTCTCCGTCTTTCCTCAATTATTTTGCCTTCTCCATCTTTCGAGATGTTTTCATCTTCTCAATCTTTCTCACCGTTTTTAATTCTTTACATCTCATCTGTCTTTGTCGTGTTTCTCTGTCTTTTGCATGTATCGCTCTTCGCCTTTCATTTTCTTACAAGGTTAGAGTTTTCAGGCGGTGAGAAATGGAAATGTATATGTTTAGATCAATGCATCATCATGTGTAACTATGGAGCCTTTCTATTGATTATGGCTTCCAATATTTATAAAAACATGAAATAAGCGTGCATTTGATCATTTGAAGGACAAATCTCACATCTCATGATGGACTTTACGCGTTTAGAGTTTCTCTGAAGATACATAGGCTAGGTGTTGATTTAGATATGATTTAGATGTCTTTCATTCATCTGCATTCACTACAAATATGGATCACTTTCGACTTCAAATAAATTCAAGTGAATATAATGTATCACAATTTCTTCTGTTTGGTTTCAGAGTATTTTAGTGTTGCAACTGAAGATGGTTTGCAGATTTTTCATGTGGATCCTTTAGTCCAGACCAACAGTGTCGGTAAGTCTATAATGCATTATATATATATATATATATATAATCAAAAATTGTAAAAGGGCTACCATATATTCCGATCAGAATTTGTATATGCCTAAGCACAGTGATACTCTGAGTTATTTGCTGTTACTCATGTAAGTTTATTTTTATTTTGCTAGTTCGAAGTCAGATGAAAATGGCTCAAGCACTTTTTTCAATTTACTAACCATAGTTAATCCCTCTTGTTTTACTGCCACTGTCTCAGGGTTTATTAATTCTTTTGGCTAAATCTTTGTAAAACTCAAGTCTTTGATTTATAACTAATTGCTAGGCCTGGGCATTGATCACTTTCCGGTTGATCATGAGCAAAATGATCAAGCAACCTTGATCACTGTGATCGAGAACTTTGATCATGGTCACAGCTATGAGCACGATTGCATCAGCGATCACAGTTATGATCATGGTCACAACTGCGGACATGGTCCCAAACGTATGCGGCGAGGGAGAAAGAGAGAGAGAGAGGAGAGATAGTTTGTGACTTGGACTGGACTGGGACAGACAACAGAAAAACACTACGACAAGCGTCAATGAGGATGGGCGGGTGGGGTAAATGTCTAGGCACCAACTTAGAGGTTCTTACCAGGAATTAGTAAAATTCCTTTAAGGCCTATAGGCTATAGAGCTGGAGCTTGTCCCGGTTTCTATAGCGTGAAACGGAACAGGTGACAATAATCACCTCCTGCCAGGATGACAGTCTGATGCAGGTTTTTACCCCAAGCTATTGCTTGTACCCATTTGCACCTGGGTAGAGTGGAGAAAATAGTGTTAAGTGTCTTTCCCAAGGAACACAACAGTGGACCTGGTTTTGCTAGGATTGACCGCAGGACATCATGATCCCCAGTCCGGCAGCCTAACCGCTCGGCCACCGACGCCACTTCTGATCAGGAATTAGTCGCTATTAAATGGTCCTTATTGCTTAATATTACATAGCTATTTTTAGACATGGTTGAAATGATACCCTGGCAGTGCCCCACCACGTGTTTAGTACCATCATCCCGCCTGTCTTCCTGTCGTCACAGCCAGGAGGAATCGAGCAGGCATTTATTTGATAGTGGTATCGGTGGCAGCTCTGTACTTTCAGTTTGGAATTAGAATGCATGTAATGCAGTCGAAGATTGGTGTGTTGAAGGTATCGGACAGACACATTTGTCTGCTACGAGCCATCAAGCAGACTTTCTAAATGAAAGTATCGATAGGTGGCAGTTAATTTCACTTTTATACTGGGATTGTAAGGAATTAATGTAGTCGGAGACTAATGTGTTGAAGAGTTAAAGGTATTGGCATATGAATTTGCTCGATGCTATGATCAGTGATCAATGCCACAAGTCTATGATCACTGTTTGAGCATCGAATCTTTGATCAGAAGCCATGATCATGAGCTTTCTCTATCAAGTAATTCTCGAGGCTCGCCTGTCCAATCTCTTATGTGACATGATATATTACTACATCATAGTAACGTAGAGTAGTGTGAGCATCAAATAGTTTAAAGTATAGGATTTTTCATTGTATGCAACTTGAAGCATCCAGAATAACACTCATGAATCATCTATATATATGTTTACATTAAGTTACTATAGCCTGTTTGCAATGAAGTTATGTTATGGTTTGTCTTTCAACTTTTAGATGTGTCGAACTAGGAAGCATACGATGTTCATCCATGAGGTGTCGTTCAAATATTATAAGCATTGTGAGTGGAGGATTGAGACCAATGTATGATGATCGAACAGGCAAGTTTGCGTTCACCATTACTGTTTATTTTAATGATGGCTGTGTTGATTTCTAGTAAGGTAAATATAAGGTTTGTTCATCTGGTGGGGGTTGACGGGTGTTGCTGGTAGGTCTTACTTCTTTTTTTCTTCTTCACTTATCTTTCGTCTTGCTGTTTCCTCTTAATTCACCCTGAGATCACTGCAGTGGTGGACGGGTAAATTTCATAGAAACAAACAATTGTTCATCTGTTAAATGGAAGAATTTGGGATACTGAGGAATACTAGACTTTATCTTTTTTTAAACCACACGTAAACTTACTGAGCGTTGAATTGTTAGCAGGGTAACGCTAACTCATTAAAAAATATTGGAGGAGTTTTTGGAAGACATTCAAACACGTTGTTGGAAAATTGCTTTGGATTACAAAATTAGTTAGTCAAGAATGATCAAATTACACTTGAATATAAATTCTGCCATACACCGAAAGGTAGAATGGGAAATGATAAAGAAAGAAAGATATGATTTCTAATTGCCACCAATTATGGGTTTCTCCACTATCATGTTTCTTCTCCAACACTTTTATAGACACTTAAGTTGTAGGCTTTAATTTTTTGGTTTTTATATTGGCCTTTTAGTCTTAAAACATGAGGTAAATTTTTGTTTTTATTCAATTAAACTCGCATGAATCAGTTGACCTCATGTGTGCCCAGGCCTATCTTTAGGAAGTAATCTTGTATCTTTAAAAAGTTCATCTTAGGCAATGCTTTTATTTTGTTACCGAAGTAAACCCTTCATAATATCATGTTAATCCCTGAGATCCTGTTTCTCTTAACTTTTTTCAGTTATTTTGTGGGATTTAAAAAGGAAATTGCGTTACTAAAGGTCATCTTGACAGAACCCGTCTTGGATGTGCAGATGACCCATGACCGGTAATGAGATTTTTATTGAGTACATACACCAAAATATGAATTTATAGAGACTCTATGCATGTGTGCGAAATTTTGTTGTATTATGAATTATCTCTATTTCTTTGATAGTTTCAACATCTATTTGCGCAAGCAATTGAATTTGTTTTCAATGTTCAATTTGTGACATTTCATTTGACTGTAAAACCTGTGATTTTCTTTTTTGCTTTGCTTTCCCATCTCGCTCATAGATTTCTAGTCATCTTACTTGCTTGAATCATTCTCTTGTCCTTTCCAAAGGGAGAAACTTTGGCAGATATTCAGACTCGTGATAATCCAAACGGTAACAACTTTATTGTTTATGATTACTTGAACTGCCTTTGCCATAGTTGCTATTTTCATTACCAAACTAGACAGCTGTTTTATGCTTAAGGCCAATTACATTATTTTGATTTGTTTGAACTAAACTTTACAGTAATTGTTCTGATTTTGATGTGCATTGAATATTTATGACTTCAATTGCTTTCATTTGCCAAACAGTCAAGAGTCTCTGTTATGTAGGTATAAATGGAGGAGACAATAAACTCTAGATGTTGACGAAGGACACAATCTAGTAATACCAAGACTCACTTAATAATTATAATAAGGATATTTATTATACTCACAGTTGACAATCAATCAATGAAGTGAAGCGACATTTTTGTTACCAAACAAAATAATTTCCCAAAAAATTTACAAGAAATATTTTTTTAATTACGTCATTTTATTAACATTGACAAAGAGGAACCTGTGTGCCAAATATAATACAACTCGTTTGGTAAATGGCGGAGGAGATAGAATTTTAGTGTGAAAACTACATTTCGAGAAAAATGCAAGTGAAAAATCCAAAAGAAAATAACATAAAACAAACGCTTCAGACGGGTTCCCTTGTTGCAGCAGCCCCGTTACTCTGTTGACAGTCTCTAGTATTGTTATTAATGTAAAAAGAATTATAAATCTAGGTTTAGATGTGCTCTGTTGTGAAAACAGACGTGAAAATGACCAGTTTTTTGCTTTTTCCTCTATTCCTATTCTTGTGCGCTTGTTTACATACACACTTACGCGCAACGCATCCTACGCCACACAGCGATGGGCCAAATGAACGAGTGGTGTTGGCAGAAGCCAGGCCACCTTGGTGTTGCCACATTTGGCAATTAGCCGCTAATACACAGGTTTTTACTGCCATCTTCTCAGTCAGTGGGGTAATTTACGTCAAAATTTTGATTGTTTTTGTCCACACTCGACTACAAAGTATTTTGTAAAAAAAGATTATACGCCATATGGACTTTTTTCTGCCATAAACTTGTAGATAAATGATCCTTCTACCCGACTATGGAAAGAACAGAAAATCAATCGGTTGGTCCCAAACTCGCCAGTGCAGTAACTCATTGTTAGTAAAGTTGAGTTCTCTCAAGGCCCTTATTGCCCATAAAGTCAGAGCTTATCTCAGTTTCTAAAGTGTGAGGCAAAACAGATGATAAAAATCATCTCCTAGATGGGACGCTAGTCTGTCAGAGATCTTTAATTTCAATCTGTTGCTGGTACCCATTTGCACGTGGGTGGAGTAGGGAAAAGCATGTTAAGTTTTTTTTCCCAAGGAACACATCGGATCTATCTTAGCTAGGATTCGAATTCAGGACCTCATGATGCAAGTCTGGCAACCTAACTTTTAGATCACTGACGACATGAGTTAGGCTGTGTTTAATTGTTATAATTGTTTTAGCTTCAGATTGATAAAAATGCTCTCTTAATTTAACTATGTTGGCATATATGCATGCATAAGTCTCAGTTTCTTCTTTACCTTAACTTATGGACAAGACTTATAAATTTTTTTTTAAAAATTACTTTAAGCATGATACCGGGAGAACCTTGTTTAAACATTTTTTTGTTGTTTGTCAAGACAATATCTTACTTTATTGTTGTTCTTTATGTCATATTATTTTGCAGTTTTTATTTTTGTTACTGCTTTTTTTTTTTTTTAAGCTATAAAAAGTATTTATTTCTCACAGGTGTCTGTGCAGTGTCTTATTTTGCAAAAGAAAATGGTTTTCCCTGCCAAGAAGAATAAAGGGAGCATACAAATTGAGGTACGAGTAAATCATGTATGAATATAGGGCTTCTGACCATTCTTCTTTTATTACTTTCATGTATAATTTTTACCCATCTTTAGATTTTACTCAATCAAACAGAAATAATTCTTGACAAATATATCATCCCCACACACACATAATTTATCAAGGCAGCAGATGTTACAAAAATGTTTTATGAAGCAGTGATAGACGTAATATGATGAGACAGGGTGAAAGAAAGATGTTTTATGAAATTTCATAAACAAAAAACAATTTACATTGTTTTATTTGCTATGAAAGAAAATGGGATTTTGTTTTTAATCTTGTCAATATGCCATAAATTTCTCATTTGTCCGAACTCATAACCTCTGGAAATGGGTGAATTAAAATGAATTAAAGGCATGTCTAAGCACATTACGATACAGACATAGAGAGCAATGATACTTTCTTGTAGTCTAGAGACAAGATGTTGTCCTCTCAACCCGAAGGTAGTTGGCTCAAGCCCTGCCAACAGTTGAAAATGTTTTTCAAGTTTTTTCAATTAAAATCTTCCAGGACTTGGTAATTTATGTGTAGAGGCATACAGTAAATTGTTGAGTTTCTTGGAAAAATCTCCTTTTGACTGAATAAAAGTGTTGTCTTTAGTTGTTTCATTTCTTGTCCTAATCTTCCAGGACTTGGTAATTTATGTGTAGAGGCATACAGTAAATTGTTGAGTTTCTTGGAAAAATCTCCTTTGACTGAATAAAAGTGTTGTCTTTAGTTGTTTCATTTCTTGTCCTATGGAAAGGATCTGGACAAAGATGATGGAGCCCCCCAAAGTAAAACCGCCTGTAATAATTCAAGCACATGGGAATGACATTGTTTGTGCTGCCATCAACCAAACCGGCGACCTTATTGCAACTGCTTCCTCACAGGTGTGTGACAAGTTGTTTTCAATGTCTTGATTTGAATGTGCAATGGAAAACCATAGACCACGTAATGTTAGTGTATTATTTGTCTAATTGAAAAGCGAAGTACTAGAAAATTCTTTTCGGTCCTCTCTACATGATTTTATTTATCATGTGCGACATAAGAGGATGGTAATGAAACAGCACATATCTATGTGGTTTGTTTTATTGATTTCATCTCTTTTGTTGGAATCCTGTATCCTACTTGAAAGTAGAATGTTGATTTAGTTCTGTCAGAGTATTTATATTTCACAGCGATATGTTTTACACTTTGACGTTGCCGAAACATTTATTTTTAAAAATATATTTATGTTGTATATTTATTGCAGATCAGTTGTAGTGTTATGGATTTATCACAAAAAGACAATGATATCAATATTACTGCTGAAAAGCCAGTTCTTAAGGATCGCAGGTCAAATGCTACTCCATATAACATTATGTCTATGGTCTCTTTGTAAATTACAATTTCTGCTTGCAGGGCACAAATATCCATTTGTACAATGCTGAAACACGCGAGATCTCAACAACAGACTTCGGAGGGGATTGGACAAGGCAAATATTTATTGGTAAACTATTTAGATAAATCTAGTTTTTATATCATTGGACCTTTCAGAAAAGCATTAAGTTACAGGATTCCTTCTTTTATAGAAATGCTATATTTTTTCATAACAATAGCTGACCTTTTTTCTCATCAATTTTTTGTTTTCATTGAGCAAGTAAAGGAACTAAACATCTTTCAACCACCTGTACAGCAATCAGTGCCAACTGTTCTGTCCTTTGAGCCAAGGAAATAACGTATTGTGTTGTATTTCAGAAATTTCAGTGATATTACCACAAGGTACAATATAATAATAATAATAATAATATAATTCATTTTTATAACGCCCACTCCCATCGTACGACAGCTCTAGGCGAATATGATGATGGTATTTCATTTTTTTATTTTGCGATTGTGACCTGCTTTGCAATGTGACGAGGTCAGATATCAGCTGACAGGATGTGACCAGCATAAATTATTTTCAAATATTTGCAAGAAATCAGACTGTATCACCAAAGCTAACATAATAAATTAATATAAATAAATTTTCAACCCATTGACAACGTTTTTATAAAATATACAAATATTAGACTCTTTCTGAATGGAATTAGATAAGAGCTCTAGATGGAATTAATTGTCGGTCAGATACGTAGAGCACAGGGTGATATACAAATTAGCTTCTTGTTGGCTTATTTTCAAATTTAGCATGACATACATCAGAAGAGAAAGAAAATTGAAAGTGGAAATCACGGAAACCAACAGAAATAGATTTTTTTAAACAAAAACAAATGTATAAGGAGTGTCGAATCTTGAAGTTGAGTGGAACGTAAGTTTTAAGTTTATAAATTAACTACTCCCCAAAGCCTATCTTGACACTTAGAGCACTTATCTACTATTTTGTACTTCAGGTACACAGGTACACATTACATTCATTTCCATACATCTAGCTTTCTATTTGGGGGAAATAGTCCAATGTTCATGACGAATGATATCAGAAAAAAAAATGGAAAAAAAAACAACTGCTTTTTCTTTCATGGGTTCAATATTATGCGTAGAATTCTAATGCAGGGAAATACACTTTGTCTAGATTTTCTCTTTTGTTGCTTTTTCATAGTCTTAAAATAGCGCTCAATAAAGCTTGTCATTTCTTTTGAACAATGAAATTTTAATATTTTCAGTTTGAACTTCAGCAAAGATAGTCATTATTTATGCTGTTCAAGTGATAAAGGAACAGTGCACATTTGGTCATTGAAAGATCCAGACATGAATCCTGTATCAACGTAAGTTTCTATCTCATGTTTGCAGGTTGGACATTTCTGAATTCATAATCATACCAACCTCTCATATTTAATTTGAAGATTATATTGACAGTTTCAGGAACTATTGATATTGTGTTTTGCATAGAAGAATTGTTTGCTAATGAATCTCTGCGTTACTGAAATTTGTTTGAGAAAGAATCAAAATGTCCTTTTTCCAAGATAGAAAGATAACAATGCTTAGGAAGAAATATAAACTCAATTTTTAGAGCCAAATTCTACAAACTGAGCTTAGGGTTACATGTTAGCTTGGAAATAAACCCTTTGTTGCCGCTAGTTGACATACCTTGACAACTCCAGTATATTTTGTTTTTCTACAACATGTTTTGTCATAGTCGAATTAGAAACCAGTAAACAGTTTTAGCCACCATTAAGTTGTGTGAATAATGAAACAGGAGTTTAAAGGGGTATATAATGACATGTTTGTTATAGTTATTTCAAGTGTTTATGCTAAAAAACACAACAAACTATACATTTCTGAAAAGGGAGTTGAGTCAGTCATGCTTTATGCTAAAAAAAAAATTTTTTAATTCACAATGACATTGCCTTGACCCCATGGCAAAAATCCAACATGTCTGCCAAGCTACGTAATTCTTATGTTGGAATCCCTTAAAAAATTTATAGATATTGTCATTTTCATTCAAAAACCCTCTTATCACTTGCAGTATTTCATAACCTTTCCAAAAATGTATAGTTTGTTGGGGTTCTTATCAAATGGTCATGCTAAATTTATCTAAAAACGAAAACAGTGATACATTTTTCACGATACTGGAATCACAAGACGGATACGACGACAACAAGATGATTGCTATTTCTGAAAACAGAAGAGCTACAGGTATTCTTTAATCACCGGAGATGCGGAAAACGATATAAACAGCTAATAGTCAAAGGGAATTAACAATGAAAACCTGGCAGATGAATTGGCGATTTAATCGGCTTATACAGAATAGCGTACATCAATTAGCCAATTTAATCGTTTATACGCTGTTTAGGGTTAAAGATTCAAGTAAAGACAGATACAAAGTTGAACTCCGACAGGCTTTGTATTTTTTATTCATTATTCATGTATTTTTTATTGGTTATTCCCCTTGACCTCGAAAATTTTGTCAGACCCCGTTGTCTTCAATCCTCTGTTGCGTCCGAGGCGCAATCATGGTCACAGGTGACCAGGACAGATGGCCGAAGCAGGTGGTGAACCTTCCTCGTCTCTGTCAGTTGACGTCTGACGCATTTCCATGTCAAATTGGTTGAAGTCACATCTAGTAAAAAATCCAAGTTACACCGTCATTATCTTCTTTTTGTCAGTCTCAGTGTTGATTGCAAAAAGTAAAGGAAATGTGGATTGCATATCTACCTGGCTAGAGGACATTGAATATTTGTTTTGCTAACATCATACAACTAATTGGACAGACTGGTTGACTCTAAGACACAGTAGTCAGTCTCCGCCAAAATGCACAGTCCACGAGTGACAAAAAAATCTTGCGTTTGGCTAAGTCAAGAACCACAACCCACTACATTATTTACATTGCCATTCTTGGTTGGACATAAACTCTTTTGTTTTGTTAGTTGTTTGTAATCGTTTGTGTTTTGTTTGTTGTTACTTGCTTTGAGGATGAAACTCAATTATGGACCTGACCTCTTCTCATAGATTGACACAAGACCTTTCTCAGATTTTCTCACCATGATCAAAGAGAGAGCTGATCAGAGTGTCTGTTTGGCAGACCATCGTCGACGGCTGAGTTGGGAGGGAATGGGTAGGGTGACAAAAGCTGAGACAGCCTAGGCTAGACATTATCGTGTGCACATAGCTAACACAGATCTAGATGCCACATACACACACACACACATACACACACACACTCGTGTGCATGGAAGACTTTGTTACAGGGACAGGGCAAAAAGACATTATCAAGTTTATTTTTCACATGAATGTTGATTTTTTAAATGCAACCAATTGAAGACATACTTGCAAAAACATGTTGCATTTTGGCAAAGTCAAGCCAGCCGTTGTTGCATTTTGAGGAGATAATTGGTGTTGTAAAATTCGGTGACAAGAAAAAATCGTGCATTGTGACGAATCATGCATTTTGGCGGCATGCAATTTGGCGGAGACTACTATAATACTGTGGGTTTTTTTATGGTAAAATCAGTATGGTGTGATCATCGTAATAGTACAACATTCATGCTTATATCTTTTATCTCCTCAGGCTTAAGCCTCTTGTAGGTCTTCCAGTTGAAATCAAGTCCTATGCCTCATTCACTGTTACTGCAGAGTGTGCATGTTTGTGCTGTTTTGGACCTGGTGACACTATCTATGGTAAAAACAAACAGTCGTGTTTAAGGAGGGGGCGGCACCTGGATTGGCAAGTTTTGGACCAAAAGGTTGATTTTCTTTTTCTGTTCTTGGCATATTCGGGTAGAACAATCATTTATCTACAAGTTCATAGCAGAAAAATGTCCATATGATGTACAATTTGTTTTACAAAATATTTTGTAGGCGAGGGTAGGTAAAAACAATCAAAATTTTGGCGTAAATTACCCTAACACTGACTGAGAAGATGGCAGTAAAAACTCGTATATTGGCAGTTAATCGCCAAATGTGGCAACACCGACTTGACCTTGTTTCTGCTGACACTGATAGACGCTCGGTCCTTCGCTGTGTAATATAAGAGGCGTTAGCCGTCAGTGTGTATGTAAACATGCGCATATGCATAGGATATAGAGGAAAAAAACAAAAAACTGGTCACTTCGACATCAGTTTTCACAACAGTGCACATCTAAACCTAGATTTATAATCCTCTTTACATTATTAACAATGCCAGAGACTGTCGAAAGAATAAAGGAGTTGCTACAACAAGGGAAACCCGTCTGAAGCATTTGTTTTGTGTTATTTTCTTTTGACTTTTTTTTTACTTGCATTTTCTCGAAATGTAGTTTTTCCACACTAAATTCTATCTCCTCTGCCATTTACCAAACAATTTTTATCATATTTGGCACACAGGTTCCTCTTGTCAATATTAATAGAATGATGTCAGGTTTTTTTTCTATATTGTAAACTTTTTGAGAATTATTTTTTTTTGGTAACAAAAATGCCGTTTTTGTACATTCACGATATATTATAGTATTTTCAAAAATTCATAAAAGAAAAACTACCCAAAATATAAAAACAACCTGACGTTACTCTTTAGATATTGAATGCACAGGTTTTGAGTGATTTTATTCATAACTAAGGAGGAGATAGATTTTGAAAATTGAGTCAAAATCCAAGATGGCTGCTGTTTTTATGGCAACCAAAGACGCTACAAACTTTTCAATGAAATAGGATGACTGTATTTTGACAGTTATTCATATACATACTAAAAGCAAACCTAAATTCAAAAAGCAAAAAAATCACTTCAGGTGCTGTGTCATATTTTCTTTTGTAAATATTTTGTTTGATTTTGTCACTTCCTACTTTGAGAGCTTTATGAAATATAATCCTGTTTATTATGACAGCCAAGAGAGAATTAGTCATTTTCCTCACCTTCTCAATGAATTAATTGGTTGTTTTGATATTTTAAAGCTAATTTTAGTTAAAATTCAAAGAACCTCACACAAACAGAAAGGCAACGGTTTTAAAATATTAAATCTCATTTATCTTGTCTTTCTAGCCATCTGTGTTGACGGAAGTTTTCACAAATACAAGATTGGGAGAGATGGCTCTCAGACAGACACGGGCAAAAATTGTTTCAGAGTCGCATTTGATATATCCAAATCTTGGAGAGATGTGACTGACAAAGGACTGACAAAGGAAGATTATAATACAGCAAATGTGGTGTTGTAGATAAATTGTAATCAAAATATCTTACTGCAATATTGAAGTGTCTGGCATTGGATCAAGTGCTTTTAAATTGTTTGTTTTTAACTCCTGAGAGTCTTATGATATTTGCATATAATATATTAAGAATATTATTTCATGCATTATGTCTTTCATCTGCAGATGTAAAACACAAAATCATAATGAGTGAGTGTATTATGAAACTTGATCATTGTAAATTTGATGGAATACAAAGTTGCATTTTATACTATTACCTTTTACTCCCTCTGTTTTTGTTTTGTTTTTCGTTTTCTTTTTGAGGGTTTTTACATCCTCACATGTTCAGATATGAATAGCTTCCATATTTATTACATTGAGAATCATGTGATTCTGTCCAATGAATTGTTTTCATTTGTGTGGTATATGAACTCATCCTATCAATGAGAGCCCCTCGAAGTACACCATGGACATAGAACACATTTTGGCTATTATAAAACAATTACGTCTTAAATGAAAACATTGCATACTTTAATCATTTTCCGCTAATAATTTGTAAACATTCAGGGGATTTTTAATCAGGCATTCTTGAGGGCATCAATAATATAAAACTAGATTGGATAATTGTATTTTTTAAAGTTCCTTACACAACCCGCCCTTCATTTATATTGTTTTTACTTTACATAAAAATGTTTTAAAGACTTTCAGCATATACATGCCTGATGTATGTAACTAATATTTCATAATTTCGAATGCTCAAGGGAAGAATATCATGCACTAGTTACAAGATGCTGCTAGCTATAACTGATGTTTTTGGCATTTCAGGTTCAGTCAGTGTAATGTTTTGCTCGTGTGTGTGTGTGGGGGGGGGGCTGGATAGTCCAGAGGCAAGGTGTTGGCTTCTCAACCAAAAGGTAGTGGGTTTGAGCCCCGCCAACTGTTGAAAAATTGTCTCTATTTTTTTCAGCACCCCCCCCCCTCCCCCCCCCGGTCCAGGTAGGTAGATCAACACCTAGTCCCATCAGAGACAGACAATAAGAAAGAGGTCCCATGTGCAGATCACATAGATTCCGGATCATAACACCTAATTTGGAGTGTATGCTTTGATAAGTCCAACACTCGACTTGTTCTTACGCCTTTGCTGATTCACAATAATGTCATTTTAATTGGGGATTCGATAAT
>JAXRKP010003330.1:2129-17686 GCA_037039925.1 Doris montereyensis | reverse complement strand
CGATACACGCTACACGATACACGATACACGATACATGCTACACGATACACGATACACGATACACGATACACGATACACGCTACATGCTACACGATACACGATACACGATACACGATACACGATACACGATACATGCTACACGATACACGATACACGATACACGATACACGATACACGATACACGATACACGATACACGATACACGATACACGATACACGATACACGTTACATGCTACACGATACACGATACACGATACATGCTACACGATACACGATTACACGATACACGATACACGATACACGTTACATGCTACACGATACACGATACACGTTACACGATACACGATACACGATACACGCTACATGCTACACGATACACGATACACGATACACGATACACGATACACGATACACGATACACGTTACATGCTACACGATACACGATACACGATACACGATACACGATACACGATACACGATACACGATACACGATACACGATACACGATACACGATACACGATACACGATACACGATACATGCTACACGATACACGATACACTGCTACACGATACACGATACACGATACACGATACACGATACACGATACACGATACACGATACACGATACACGATACACGATACACGCTACACGATACACGATACACGATACACGATACACGATACACGATACACGTTACATGCTACACGATACACGATACACGATACACGTTACATGCTACACGATACACGATACACGATACACGATACACGATACACGATACACGATACACGATACACGCTACACGATACACGATACACGATACACGATACACGATACACGATACACGATACACGATACACGATACACGATACACGCTACACGATACACGATACACGATACATGCTACACGATACACGATACACGATACACGTTACATGCTACACGATACACGATACACGATACATGCTACACGATACACGATACACGATACACGTTACACGATACACGCTAATGTTAAATGCTACACGATACACGATACACGACATACACGATACACGATACACGATACACGATACACGATACAGGATACACGATACGATACACGATACACGATACGATACACGATACACGATACACGATACACGATACACGATACATGATACACGATAATATCGATACACCATACTACGATATCGATACACGATACACTATACACGATACACGATACACGATACACGATACATGATACACGCTACATGCTACACGATACACGACAGACGATACACGACACGATACAGGATACACGATTACGATACACGATACACGATACACGTTACATGCTACACGATACACGATACACGATACACGATACACGTTACATGCTACACGATACGCGATACACGATACACGATACACGATACACGTTACACTACACGATACACGATACACGATACACGATACACGATACACGATACACGTTAGACGCTACACGATACATGCTACACGATACACGTTACATGCTACACGATACACGATACACGATACACGCTACGATGCGATACACGATACGCTACACGATACACGTTACATGCTACACGATACACGCTACGATGCGATACACGATACACGATACACGATACACGATAAACGTTACATGCTACACGATACACGATACACGATACACATACACGATACACGATACGATACACGATACACGATACGATACATGCTACACGATACGTTACATGCTACACGATACACGATACAGGATACACGTTACATGCTACATGATACACGATACGTTACGATACACGTAACACGATACACGATACACGATACACGATACATGATACACGATACAGATGCGACACGTTACATGATACACGATACACGATACGATATGTTACTACGATACACGATACAGGTTACACGATACACGATACACGATACATGTTACAAGATATACGATACACGTTACATGCTACAAGATACACGATACACGTTACATGTTACAAGATACACGATACACGTTACATGCTACAAGATACACGATACACGTTACATGCTACACAATACACGTTACATGCTACACGATACACGATAACGATACGATACACGATACACGTTACACCATACACGATACACGATACACGATACACTATACACGATAATAATGATACACGATACACGCTACATGCTACACGATACACGATACACGATACGTGCGTTACACGTTACACGATACACGATACACGCTTTACATGCTACACGATACACGATACACGATACACGTTACATGCTACATGATGATACACGATACACGATACACGATACACGATACACGATACACGATACGTTACGATAGACGATACACGATACATTAGATGCTACACGCTATACGCTACATACACGTTCCACGATACACGATACACGATACACGATACGCTACGTTACACGCTACACGTTACATGCTACACGATACACGATACACGATACATGCTACACGATACACGACACACGTTACACGCTACATGCTACACGATACACGATACACGATACACGTTACACGTTACACGATACACTATACGACGATGACACGCTACATGCTACACGATACACGATACACGCTACATGCTACACGATACACGATACACGATACACGTTACACGCTACACGATACACGATACACGCTACATGCTACATGATACACGATACACGATACACGCTACATGCTACACGATACACGATACACGATACACGATACACGATACACGATACACGACCACGATACACGATACACGACGCATGATACACGATACACGCTACACGATACACGATACATGCTACGATACACGATACACGTTACACGATACACGATACACGATATACGTTACACGATACACGATACACGATACACGATACACGATACACGATACATATACACGCTACATGATACATGCACGATACACGATAGACGTTACATGCTACACGATACACGATACACGATAACGATACATGCTACACGATACACGATACACGTTACATGCTACACGATACACGATACACGATACGTTAATGATACACGATAGACGATACACGATAACGATGCTACACGATACGTTACACGATACACGTTACACGCTACACGATACGATACACGATGAACGTTACATGCTACACGATACACGTTACATACACGATACACGATACACGATGCGATACATGCTACACGCTACAAGATACATTCTACACGATACACGTTACACATTACATGATATACGATACACATGCTACACGATACACGATACACAATACACGATACACGATACACGATACATGCTACACGATACACGATACACGATACACGCTACACGATACACGATACACGATACATGCTACACGATACACGATACACGATACACGCTACACACACGATACACGATACACGCTGCGATACACGATACACGATACATGCTACACGATACACGATACACGCTTACATGCGACACGATACGATACGCTAAATACGATACGATACACGACACACGATACGATACACGACACACGATACACGATACACGATGCGATACACGTTACGTGCTACACGATACGATACACGCTACATGATACACGATACACGATACACGCTACACGATACACGATACATGCTACACGATACACGATACACGATACATGCTACACGATACACGATACATGTTACACGATACACAATACGATACATGCTACGATACACGTTACACGATATGCGATACACTATACGCGCCACATGATACACGATACACGATACGTTACATGCTACATGATAAACGTTACATGCTACATTATACACATTGGGATTACGTGACATGCTACACAATACACGATACGATACACGTTACATGCTAAGATACACGATGCATGATACACGTTACACGATACACGATACACTTTACATGCTACGATACACGATAAACGGTACATGCTACACGCTACACTTACATGCTACACGATGCGATACACGTTTGTGCTACACGATACGTTACACGTTACATGCTGCACAATACACGATATGCTACACGATACACGATACACGTTACATGTTACACGATACACGATACACTGCTACACGATACACGATACACGATACTGCGATACGATTACGCTACATGCTACACGATACACGATACACGATACACGATACGATACACGATACATGATACGATACACGATGCCTTTATACATACACGATACACGATACGATACACGATACACGATACACGATACATGCTACGATACGCTACACGATACACGATTCACGATACACGATACGATACACGATACACGATACACGATACGATACACGATACGATACGATACGATACGATGCGATACACGCTACATGCTACACGATACGATAGACGATACGACGTTACACGCTACACGATACACGATAGACGTTACATGCTACACAATACACGCTACATGATACGATACACGAAACACGATACGATACATGCTACACGATACACGATACACGTTACATGCTACACAATACACGATCCCCGATACACGTTGCTACGATACACGATACATGTTACTTGTTACGATACACGATACACGTTACACGTTACACGATACACGATACACGTTACACGATACACGATTGCTACACGATACACGATACACGTTACATGCTACACGATACACGATACATGCGATACACGATACACGTTACGATACACGATACACGATACACGATACATGTTACACGATACACGATACGATACACGTTACACGATACACGATACACGATACATGATACACGATACACGATACATACTACACGATACACGATACACGTTACATGCTACACGCGTTACACGCTCCGATACACGATACGTTACATGCTACACGATACACGATACACGATACACGCTACACGATACACGATACACGATACACGATACACGTTACATGCTACACGATACACGATACGACACACGATACACGTTACATGCTACACGATACACGATACACGTTACATGCTACACGATACACGATACATGCTACACGTTACACGCTACATGCTACACGATACACGTTACACGTTACATGCTACGATACACGATACACGATACACGATACACGTTACACGCTACACGATACACGATACACACTGCGATACACGATACACGATACACGATACATGCTACACGATACACGATACACGATACATGCTACACGATACACGTTACATACTACACGATACACGATACACGATACACGATACACGATACACGATACACGTTACATGCTACACGATACACGATACACGTTACATGCTACACGATACGATACACGATACACGATACACGTTACATGCTACACGATACACGATACACGATACACGTTACACGATACACGATACACGATACATGCTACACGATACACGATACACGATACACGTTACATGCTACACGATACACGATACACGATACACGATACACGATACATGCTACACGATACACGATACACGATACATACATACACGATACACGATACACGTTACATGCTACACGATACACGATACATGATACTTGATACACGATACACGATACACGTTACATGCTACACGATACACGATACGTTACATACACGATACACGATACACGTTACATGCTACATGATACACGATACATACGTTACATGCTACACGATACACGTTACATGCTACACGATACACGATACACGATACACGATACACGATACACGATACACGTTACATGCTACACGATACACTATATACGATACACGCTACACGATACACGATACACGATGATACACGTTACATGCTACACGACACGATACACGATACACGTTACATGATACACGATACACGATACACGCTACGTTATGATACACGATACACGATACACGTTACGATGCACGATACACGTTACATGCTACACGATACACGATACACGATACACGATACACGATACACGATACACGATACACGATACACGATGCATGCTACACGATACACGATACACGTTACATGATACACGATACGATACACGATACACGATACACGATACACGATACACGTTACATGCTACGATACACGATACACGTTACATACACGTTACGATACACGATACACGATACACGTTACATGCTACACGATACACGATACACGATACACGTTACACGATACGATTTACACGATACACGATACACGATACACGATACACGATACACGTTACGATACGATACACGTTACATGCTACACGATACACGATACGTTACATGATACACGATACACGATACGATACGTTATACGATACGATACACGTTATACGCTACTTACGATACACGATACATGATACACGATACGTTACATGCTACATGATACACGATACACGATACATGTTACATGCTACACGATACACGATACACGTTACATGCTACACGATACACGATACACGATACGTTACACGCTACACGATACGTTACACGTTAAATACGATACACGATACACGATACATGCTACACGATACACGATACATGCTACACGATACGTTTCATACTACACGTTCACGATATGCATACATGCTATACACGATACACGATACATGCTACACGATACGCGCTACGTTACGTTACATGCTACACATCCTGCACGATACATCTACGTTAGACGATACACGATACGTTACATGCTACACGTTACATACACGATGCACGATACACGATACACGATACACAATACATGCTTACGATGCTACGATACACGATACACGATACACGATACATGCTACACGATACAATACACGTTACATGCTACGATACACGATACACGTTACATGCTACATGATACGATACACGTTGCATGATACACGATAAACGATACACGTTACATGCTACACGATACACGATACGATACACGCTACGTTACACGCTACGTTAAATGATACATGATCCACGATGCGATACGTTAATGCTACATGATACACGATGCAACGTTACCCATGATACTGCGATGCGATACACGTTACATGCTACGATTCACGATACACGATACGATACGATACACGTTACATGCTACACGATACGCGACGCTACACGTTAAATGCTACATGCTACACGCTACACGATACATGCTACACGATACACGCTACATGCTACACGATACGACAGACGATACACGATACACGATACACGATACATGCTACAGGATACACGCTACGCGTTACACGCTACACGATACATGCTACACGATACACGATACACGTACATGCTACACGATACGATACGTTACATGCTACACGATACACGTTACATGCTACGATGCACGATACACGTTACATGTTACACGATACACGATACGTTACATGCTACACAATACACGCTACATACGATACACGATTCGATACGTTATGCTACGATACGATACATGCTGCACGATACACGATACATGTTACATGCTACACGATACACGATACGATACACGTTACGATACACGATACACGATACACGATACTACGATACACGATACACGTTACATGCTACACGATACGATACACCATACTACGATACACGATACGTTACATGCTACACGATACACGATACACGATACATGTTACGATACACGATATGTTACACGATACACGATACACGATACACGATACACAATACACGATACTCGATACGATACACGATACACGATATACGATACATGTTACACGTTACACGTTACACGATACACGTTACGACACACGATACACGATACACGTTACACGCTACACGATACACGATACACGTTACGTTACGTTACATGCTACACGATACACTCTACATGCTACACGATACACGATACATGCTACACGATACGTTACATGCTACATGATACACGATACACGTTACATGCTACACGATACACGATACACGTTACACGCTACATGCTACACGATACACAATACACGATACACGATATACGATACATGCTACACGATACACGATACACGATACACGATACACGATTACACGATACACGATTACGATGCACGATACGATACATGCTACGACACGATACGATACACGCTACACGATACACGATACACGATGCGATATACGATACACGTTATGATACACGTTGCGATACACGATACATGCTACACGATACGACACGTTACGTTACACGCTACACGATACACGATACACGTTACACGATACACGCTACACGATACACGATACGTTACATGCTACACGATACACGTTACACGTTACATGCTACACGATACACGATACGATACACGATACACGATACACGATACACGATACACGTTACATGCTACACGATACACGATACACCTTACATGCTACACGATACACGATACGATACACGTTATGCACAATACGTTATGTTACACGATGCGATACATGATAACGATACACGTTACACGCTACACGATACACGATACACGATACATGCTACACGATACACGATACACGTTACATGCTACATGATACACGATACACGTTACACGTTACATGCTACACGATACGCTACACGATACACGATGCACGATACATACTACACGATACACGATACACGATACATGCTACACGATACACGATACGATACACGTTACATGATACACGATACACGATACACGATACACGATACATGCTACACGATACACGTTACACGATACACGATACACGATACACGTTACATGCTACACGATACACGATACACGACACGATACACGATACATGCTACGATGATACACGATACATGCTACACGATACACGATACATGCTACACGATACACGATACACGATACACGATACACGTTACATGCTACACGATACACGATACGATGCTACACGATACACGATACACGATACACGATACATGCTACACGATACACGATACACGATACGATACACGATACACGATACACGATACACGATACACGTTACATGCTACACGATACGATACACGTTACACGCTACACGATACACGATAAACGTTACATGCTACACGATACACGATACACGTTACATGCTACACGATACACGATACACGATACACGTTACATGCGATACGATACACGCTACACGATACACGATACACGATACACGATACACGATACACGATACACGATACACGTTACATGATACACGATACACGATACACGTTACACGATACACGATACACGATACACGATACACGATACGTTACATGCTACATGATACACGATGCGACACGTTACATGCTACACGATACACGATACACGATACACGATTACACGCTACACGATACACGATACATGCTACACGATACATGATACACGTTACACGATACATGATACATGCTACACGATACACGATACACGTTACATGCTACACGATACACGATACACGATACACGCTACACGATACACGATACACGATACACGTTACATAGACGATACACGATACACGATACACGATACACGATACACGATACACGTTACACGATACACGTTACACGCTACACGATACACGCTACATGCTACACGATACACGATACACGATACATGCTACACGATACACGATACACGATACACGTTACACGATACACGATACACGATACACGATACACGATACATACACGATACACGATACACGATACACGTTACATGCTACACGATACACGATACACGATACACGATACATGATACACGATACACGATACACGATACACGATACACGATACACGATACATGATACACGATACACGATACACGATACACGTTACACGATACACGATACACGATACGATACATGCTACACGATACACGATACACGATACACGCTACACGATACACGATACACGATACACACGATACACGATACACGATACACGATACACGATACACGTACACGATACACGATACACGATACACGATACACGATACATGATACACGATACACGATACACGATACACGATACACGATACACGATACACGTTACACGATACACGATACACGATACACGTTACACGATACACGATACACGATACACGATACACGATACACGATACACGATACACGATACACGTTACATGCTACACGATACACGATACACGTTACATGATACACGATACACGATACACGATACACGTTACATGCTACACGATACACGATACACGTTACATGCTACACGATACACGATACACGATACACGATACACGATACACGATACATGCTACACGATACACGATACACGTTACATGCTACACGATACACGATACACGATACACGATACACGATACATGATACACGATACACGATACACGCTACACGATACACACGATACACGATACACGATACACGATACACGATACACGATACACGATACACGATACACGATACATGATACACGATACACGATACACGATACACGATACACGATACACGATACACGATACACGATACACGACACGATACACGATACACGATACACGATACACGATACACGACACGATACACGATACACGATACACGATACACGATACACGATACACGATACACGATACACGATACGATACACGATACACGATACACGATACACGATACACGACACGATACACGATACACGATACACGATACACGATACACGATACACGTTACATGCTACACGATACACGATACACGATACACGATACACGATACACGATACACGATACACGATACACGTTACACGATACACGATACACGATACACGATACACGCTACACGATACACGATACACGATACACGTTACACGCTACACGATACACGATACACGATACACGATACACGATACACGATACACGATACACGATACACGATACACGATACACGATACACACGATACACGTTACATGCTACACGATACACGATACACGATACGATACTACACGATACACGATACACGATACATGCTACACGATACACGATACACGTTACACGATACACGATACGATACGATACACGCTACACGTTACACGATACACGATACACGATACACGATACACGATACACGATACACGCTACACGATACACGATACACGATACACGTTACACGATACACGATACACGATACACGATACACGATACACGATACATGATACACGATACACGATACACGATACACGATACACGTTACATGATACACGATACACGATACACGATACACGTTACATGCTACACGATACACGTTACATGCTACACGATACACGATACACGATACACGATACATACACGATACACGCTACACGATACATGATACACGATACACGATACACGATACATGCTACACGATACACGCTACACGATACACGATGCTACACGATACACGATACACGATACACGATACACGATACACGATACACGATACACGATACACGATACACGATACACGATACACGATACACGATACACGATACACGATACACGATACGATACGATACACGATACACGATACACGATACACGATACACGATACACGTTACATGCTACACGATACACGACGATACACGATACACGATACACGATACACGATACACGATACACGATACACGATACACGTTACACGATACACGATACACGATACACGTTACACGCTACACGATACACGATACACGTTACATGATACACGATACACGATACACGATACACGTTACATGATACACGATACACGATACACACGATACACGATACACGATACACGATACACGATACACGATACACGATACACGATACATGCTACATGATACACGATACACGATACACGTTACATGATACACGATACACGATACACGATACACGATACGATACACGATACACGATACACGATACACGATACACGATACACGATACACGATACACGATACACGATACACGATACACGATACACGATACACGATACACGATACACGATACACGATACACGATACACGATACACGATACACGATACACGATACACGATACATACGATACACGATACACGATACACGATACACGATACACGATACACGATACACGATACACGATACACGATACACGATACACGATACACGATACACGTTACACGATACACGATACACGATACACGATACACGATACACGATACACGATACACGATACACGTTACATGATACATGATACACGATACACGATACACGTTACATGCTACATGATACACGATACATGCTACACGATACACGATACACGATACACGTTACATGCTACACGATACACGATACACGATACACGATACACGATACACGATACACGATACACGATACACGCTACACGATACACGATACACGATACACGATACACGATACACGATACACGATACACGTTACACGATACACGATACACGATACACGATACACGATACACGATACACGATACACGATACGATACACGATACACGATACACGATACACGTTACACGATACACGATACACGTTACATGCTACGATACACGATACACGATACACGTTACATGATACACGATACACGATACACGATACACGATACACGATACACGATACACGTTACACGATACACGATACACGATACACGATACACGATACACGATACACGATACACGATACACGATACACGATACACGATACACGATACACGATACACGATACACGATACACGATACACGATACACGATACACGTTACACGATACACGATACACGATACACGATACACGATACACGATACACGATACACGATACACGATACACGATACACGATACACGATACACGATACACGATACACGATACACGATACACGATACACGATACACGATACACGATACACGATACACGATACACGATACACGATACACGATACACGATACACGATACACGATACACGATACACGATACACGATACACGATACACGATACACGACGATACACGATACACGCTACACGATACACGATACACGATACACGATACACGATACACGATACACGATACACGATACACGATACACGATACACGATACACGATACACGATACACGATACACGATACACGATACACGATACACGATACACGATACGATACGATACACGATACACGATACACGTTACACGATACACGATACACGATACACGATACACGATACACGATACTACACGATACATACACGATACACGATACACGATACACGTTACACGATACACGATACACGATACACGATACACGATACACGATACACGATACACGATACACGATACACGTTACATGCTACACGATACACGATACACGTTACATGCTACACGATACACGATACACGTTACATGATACACGATACACGATACACGATACATGCTACACGATACACGATACACGATACACGTTACATGCTACACGATACACGATACACGATACACGATACACGATACATGCTACACGATACACGATACACGATACACGATACGATACACGATACACGATACACGATACACGATACACGCTACACGATACACGATACACGATACACGATACATGATACACGATACACGTTACACGCTACACGATACGATACACGTTACATACACGATACACGATACACGATACACGTTACATGCTACACGATACACGATACACGATACATGCTACACGATACACGATACACGTTACACGCTACACGATACACGATACACGATACACGATACACGATACACGATACACGATACGATACGATACATGCTACACGATACATGCGATACACGATACACGATACACGATACACGATACATGCTACACGATACACGATACACGATACACGTTACACGATACACGATACACGATACACGTTACATGCTACACGATACACGATACATGCTACACGATACACGATACACGATACACGATACACGATACACGATACACGATACACGATACACGATACACGATACACGATACACGATACACGATACACGATACACGATACACGCTACACGATACACGATACACGATACACGATACACGATACACGATACACGATACACGATACACGATACACGATACACGATACACGATACACGATACATGATACACGATACACGATACACGATACACGATACACGATACACGATACACGATACACGATACACGATACACGATACACGATACACGATACACGATACACGATACACGATACACGATACACGATACACGATACACGATACACGATACACGATACACGATACACGATACACGATACACGATACACGATACACGATACACGATACGATACACGATACACGATACACGATACGATACACGATACGACGATACACGATACACGATACACGATACACGATACACGATACACGATACACGATACACGATACACGTTACGTGCTACAAGATACACGATACACGATACATGTTACATGCTACACGATACACGATACACGATACACGTTACACGATACACGATACACGATACACGATACACGATACATGCTACACGATACACGATACACGTTACATGCTACACGATACACGATACACGTTACATGCTACACGATACACGATACACGTTACATGCTACACGATACACGATACACGTTACACGCTACACGATACACGATACACGTTACACGTTACATGCTACACGATACACGATACACGATACACGTTACATGTTACACGATACACGATACACGATACACGTTACATGTTACATGCTACACGATACACGATACACGATACACGTTACATGCTACACGATACACGATACACGATACACGTTACATGCTACACGATACACGTTACACGCTACACAATACACGATACACGATACACGATACATGCTACACGCTACACGATACATGCTACACGATACACGTTACACGTTACATGCTACACGATACACGCTACATGCTACACGATACACGATACACGATACACGATACACGATACACGATACATGCTACACGATACACGATACACGATACATGATACACGATACACGATACACGATACACGATACACGATACACGCTACATACTACACGATACACGATACACGATACACGATACACGATACATGCTACACGATACACGCTACATGCTACACGATACACGATACGATACGATACACGATACACGATACACGTTACATGTTACACGATACACGATACACGATACACGATACACGTTACATGCTACACGATACACGATACACGATACACGTTACATGCTACACGATACACGATACACGATACACGATACATGCTACACGATACACGATACACGATACACGATACACGATACACGATACACGTTACATGCTACATGATACACGATACACGATACACGATACATGCTACATGATACACGCGTTACATGCTACACGATACACGATACACGTTACATGCTACATGATACACGATACATGCTACACGATACACGATACACGTTACATGCTACACGATACACGATACACGATACACGATACACGATACACGTTACACG